>JBBPFP010000126.1:4344796-4355443 GCA_037974795.1 Kaempferia galanga | reverse complement strand
GTGGCAAAAGGCGACTTCGCTTGCCCCAGCGCCCCCGCCAACCCGTCCCAGCGACTTCACATTATTTATTATTATTGATAAATAATATTGTATCAAGGATAGTTGAACAATTATGAATAATTGAAACAAGGAGTGCCACCTCATCTTTTCATTTTGTGCTTTATTTATGTCATATACATCGTCTTTAGATTCATTATTGGGCTCAGATTACTAGCCCAGCCCAGATTTCTAATTGATCCTTTACTATAAAACGCTCTGGTCTCGGCGGGTCTTCGACGTTAAACCCTAGTCGTGCTCACTGGTCTCGCCATGGCGCAAGCTGCTCTCCGCCTCCGACGGGCCGTCGCCTTCTCGTCCTCCTTGACGAGTGGTCCTCGCTATTTCTCATCAGTATCTGCCTCTCGTCCTCTGTCGACGGGTCTCTACTCATCCACCGCATCTCCAGCCCTCTTCGCGAACTCGAGTCTCCGGCCGGACTACCCCTTCGCGCAACGTCGCTTCTTTCGCTCGTCGATGGCGCTTGGAAGCAGCCATCCTGGCGGAGGAATGGACAACAAGATCTCGCCGGACGAGATTCTCTTTGAGGGATGCGACTACAACCACTGGCTGATCACCATGGATTTCCCAAAGGATCCCGCCCCAACTCGCGAAGAGATGATCGAGACATACATCCAAACGCTGGCCAAGGTTGTCGGAAGGTAAAAAAAAAAAAAAAAAAAAACCCCGACAAACGGAATTAAAAGATTTATTTGAATAGGCTTAAAGCTGTTCTTCATTATTTTTGTTTCTGATCAAATTGCCAACATGAATTATGTAACCAGAAGTGGTTTCCTGATTCACTTTTTTTCTTTAAATATGTATTACACACGATCGCTGGCAAGATCGTTTGCTTTCTTTTGATTCGCATCATCTTAGGGGAAGGAAAACTACATTCGTGATCTTCTAATTAAAGATGAAGAAATCATGACCTTATGCTAAGAATCTTGGTTGGCTATGTCAGGTAGGATATTTAGATTGGGTATTTAGATATAATGGAATTGACATGATTACATGCTTCTATACGAGTGAAAATTTGACAAAGGAACTTCAAGCCGTGCCGTGCCGTTCAATGTGCATGTGCATATTCATTAAATAGGCCAACTGAGTCTGATTTTCTATGGTTTTGATGATCCCAATATGATATACTAAGTTTACAAAAAAAAAAATAGCAGTCTACCTATTAAAAACTATCTTGTTTGAGTTTATTAAGTCTATATGTTTCCTTCCCTTCTTGTTAATAAAAAAGACTTAAGAAAATTTCACTTCATTTCATTTTGGTTGATATATATATATATATATACAAATTTACATGTGATTGTTGTTACTTTTGTGTTTTGTTGGGATGGATAGGCAGTGCTAATTGGTTGTTCTTTGCAGCGTGGAGGAAGCTAAGAAGAGAATGTATGCCTTAAGCACCACGACTTATCATGGTTTTCAGGCTGTAATGACAGAAGAAATGTCGGAGAAGTTTAGAGGTATGATTGTGTTTTTGGAGCATTCCCATATAACATATTATTGGAGATGTTAGTTTATAACCTATATTTAATCTGACTGAATTAGGTTTGCCCGGTGTTGTCTTCATTTTGCCTGACTCATATATTGATCCTGTCAATAAGGAATACGGAGGTTTGTACAGTTTTCTTTCCTAGCTGTTTTTCAATATGTTTGGGACTTGTACATTAATAGCTATAGGTGAACTAGTTATGCACTTTTATACATGTTACCACTGTCAGAGTTCATTATGGTTTAATAATGTTTCAGATTTGCATTTGTTTGTACTTACTATTCTGTATTTTCTTTAACCTGAAAAAAAAAAATCAGGCGACAAGTATGAAAATGGTGTTATTACTCCAAGGCCTCCTCCGATTCAATATGGAAGGCAAGGTAGATTCCGGAATCAAAACAGAAGTGAACGACCAAATTATAACAGGCCACCGCCACATGGAAATCTGCCAAGTGGACAACAGGGTTCATTTCAAGGCGATGGATGGAACAATGCCCCCAAACAGAGTTATAATCCATCTGGACAATATGGAAGGGGTTATGATACTCCTGGTACTGGAAATTTTGCTCCGAGGAATGACTTTGGACAAGGAGAACAACACAACTATGCACGATCAGCAGTCAGAGAAGATAATCAAGGAGGGTTTAGGGATGCAACACCTCCATATCAGAGAGATTTTGGCGGAGGAGGTCGTGCAAATTATGCCCCTTCGGAGCAGAGGAACTTCACACGTGGTGCTGGAGGACCCGGAGGGGAAAATACACATAGAAACTCTTCTGATTATGGTTTTAATCAGGAATATAGGGATGGAGGAGTGCCTGGTAATCATTTGGATTACAGACAAGGTGTGAATCCTGGTTATGGTGGAGAAAACAACAGAGGAGCTGGTTTTGATGGTGATTACAAACAAGGACCAGCTTCAGCCTATGAGCAAGATTATCCTGCGCCTAATCAGCAAGGTTCCTGGCAGGTATTACATTCTACTTTTTAGTTGCTTGCTCATATATCTGCTTTATCAAGAATAATCCAACGACAGTTAAACCTAGATCATAGGATATCCGACGACTGAAAATTGAAGCAACTCCATCCTTGTTTGAGTTACTGTTATTTGAGTTTTATTTAGCAAATCAACCTCTCAATTTACACTGTAATCTCATCCCTGACTACTGTATCTCTCAATAAACCTAACTCTTTCTTCAACTTAGTAAACCATAAACCTAACATAAGATTCTTCAGATCTGCGCAAATGGTGAAACTCTTGTAACTTTGTGCAAAATCAATTTACTGGATGATTTCAGATTGATCAACTTTCTTTTTCAAACAGGGGAGGCAGTAAAGAGATGGAAGCTATTCAGATTGTTAAGCTAGGTCTCACAGTTCTAAGGTGCCTGCCACTTCATGACCTTTATCTTAATCTGTATTCAGTATCGAAGATCTGTAGTCCTACAACACAACTACAAGGCTTCTCCCCTTTCATGTAATTCGTAGACTTCTATTCTTAGTCGTGGCTGTGTGCTTGCTTTTGCAACACTGTAAAAGGAAGAATGAGGGTTTTAGAGATTGGAGACGACTTCAATCCATGTATGAGGTTTATTACGGAAGAGATCAAACTCTCATAGTTAAGTATCACTTAAATAATTAAACATTAACTTGCCATCATGTAAATGAGGTTTAGATTTTATTAATATGACTCAACTCGTTCTCATTTATAACATGGTTGATGGTTGCGTTCAAGCCGTGCTCGTTTCACTATTAACCCTCAAGGCCAAGACGTTTCGCCGCTGATTATGAATTGAAGTATAATTTACTATAATTACAGTTGAAATTCGACGTTTGTATTCTAATTTAAAAAATTATAAGTAAAAATATTCATGTTTTTGAAAATGATTTAAAATTGAGAATTAACAGGGGAGTTGATTTAAACATATTAAAATGGATTAGTATTCTGGTAATTGTAATCGTTCATTAAGAAAAAGTCAATTAATTCAGATGGTTTAAAAAATAAATTAACTGTTAGAGTAACTGCACAGTTGATTTAGCCGCAATAACCGGTCTAGTTAATAAATTATTGTTAAATTATAACTGAATAAATTAAATTTTAAATTAATTTTAAAATTAAGACCGATATTTAAAAAAAAAACAAATTCGCGGACCGATTAATCACCACCGCTCCATGGTAGTATAAAGGCGATGCCCAGCGCCCCCAGCCGACCCGATCAACAGAGAGAGAGAGAGATGGGCTTCCTCCATGCGCTCCGTCGTTCCCATCCTCTGCTCCGATCCCAGTTCTCCAACCTCACCCCCGCCGGCGTCCGGTGGATCTGCTCGTCCTCCGCCCTCCGAAAGCCGGAATCTGCCGCAATCGACACCTACGACCCGGCTGGCCTGCCGCCTAGGACCCCCGTTGGCGGCGCCAGGTTCCACATCGACAACCCCGACGACGTCATTGAGGTCTTCGTCGACGGGTACCCCGTCAAGATCCCCAACGGGATGACCGTCCTCCAAGCCTGCGAGGTCGCCGGCGTAGATATCCCTCGGTTTTGCTATCACAGCCGACTCTCCATCGCGGGGAACTGCCGCATGTGCCTCGTTGAGGTCGAGAAGGCCCCCAAGCTCGTCGCCTCCTGCGCCATGCCCGCAGTCCCAGGTCTGTTTTGGATGAAAAGTTACTTTTTTGTGTTCGTCGCAGATCGGATCATCTCATCTGTTGATGATCTCGTATGTTATAGGAATGCAAATTAAGACGAACACGCCGGTGGCAAAGAAGGCTAGGGAAGGGGTGATGGAGTTCCTGTTGATGAACCACCCACTGGACTGCCCGATCTGCGATCAGGGAGGCGAATGTGACCTTCAGGATCAGTCGATGGCTTTTGGAGCGGACCGTGGACGATTCACGGAGATGAAGAGGTCGGTGGTTGATAAGAATCTAGGGCCGCTTGTAAAGACAGTGATGACCCGATGCATCCAATGCACAAGGTAATTCTTTTTTGAAAGAACTCCACTTGTATAACATATCTTTAGTTGAAAGAAATGAACAGATTCAAATAATTTTCTAATAATATCTTCATTTGTAGTATTATTATCTTAATACCTGTCTCTCTTGTGTTGAATTTGTCCTAATACTTGTAGGAAATTTAAATTTTTTATACGTCAAAGTATTATTTTGCATTGTGAACAGCTACATTGTTACTAAATCACAATGCTTTATATGATTTTTGCAAGCTATGATAAATTGTGCAATATGCCTGGTTTATTTGACAGATGTGTCAGATTTGCTAGTGAGGTGGCTGGTGTTCAGGACCTAGGAATGTTAGGTCGCGGTAGTGGGGAGGAAATAGGAACTTACGTTGAGAGACTCATGACAAGCGAGCTCTCAGGCAATGTGATAGATATCTGCCCTGTTGGAGCTCTGACTTCTAAACCGTTTGCTTTTAAAGCTAGAAACTGGGAGTTAAAGGGTACAGAGACTATTGATGTTAATGATGCAGTTGGATCAAACATAAGAATTGATAGTAGAGGCCCAGAAGTTATGCGAATTGTGCCACGTCTGAATGAGGTCTGATATTTCTCTCTTAGTCTTTTATGTTACATGTTTTATTCTGTTGAATTTCTCATTTATATATGCCATGTTTATTTTATTGTGCTACATCTTTAACTGTGCTCTTCTTTATTCTACTGTTATATTATAGATTAAGTGTTGAATATAATTCATCAGTATAATACATTAGAAGCCCTATGTTTTGATGTTGCTACTATAACCACTTTCTGAACTTGATATCTTAGATGCTTTTCCCTTGTAAAAAATGATTTCTAATATCAACTCACATCTTGTAATGTTGTATATAAATACAATTTATTAGTATCAGATATTTCTCTGATCAGGTAGTTCAATTGGGATCATTTTAACATCTTAAATTTGAATGTCCTTCACCGTAAGAATTGTAATGACCATGACTCTACTAACAAAATGCTTGGTCTTGATAATCATCCTGATTAGAGAACAGCTTAATCTTCACTCTTCAGGAAACTTTCTACTCATGTTTTTCACTATATGACTAAGTTGTTTCCTGTTGTTGGAAATAACTTGTCTGTGGGTATCTTTTGTATGTTTGATATCCTAAGGTAACTGGATTTCCAATCAGTTAAGGCAGGTTAGCTGTTACACCTTGGTTTGTTTCAGTCCAACTTGTTTGTGTAGGGAGTCGGATTACAGCTTACCTTGTTTTTCTACGCAGTATGCCCTAGGAGAGTAGATATTTCAAGATTGTGTGCTTTGAGTTGATAGTCATTGTAATTTGTGTAGATCAGTAATTTGCTATTACTAGAAAAGGACCAAAAGATTCAACGAAATTTTCTTCTATTGTGGATGGGGTTGAAGGGTTCACCTTTTGCAGTGGGAAACATTCAGTTAAGAAAATTGCAAAAAATATCCAATGAAAATTGAAGAAGTTTATTTTCTTTTGGTACTCTTTTGGTCACTTTAGCCGACTCCATCTAATGAGATAAGGCTTGGTTGTTGTTGTACCCTTTTGGTCACTTGAGTCCACATCCTTTTTCAAGATTATGAAATTTCTGAAAAGCATAGTTTCCTCATATTTATCTGATAGGAAACTGTGCATTGGGAATGCAAAGCTCAAGTTACGTAGTTGTGAATTTGCAGAATGTTTTGAAGTTTGTACCACAGGATGCTTTTGATTTATTTCTAGTTTTCGTAATTTTCTGGACATACTGATTTACAGGAAACATAGAGGTAAAACATAAGAAAAATTATCATCTATTGTAAAAGATAAAGTCGAAGCTAACACAATCCTGTGAAGGCCATTTTCTCTTCAAAATAAAACTTTCCAGATCTTGAAAATCGGAGTTAGACTATTCTACCAAGGAAGGTAAATAGAAATTGAGCCTTAAATTGGCTAAATAATTGAAAAATAGCAATTAAAGGTCAACAACTAATACACCGCCTTTTGTGAGCCCAAATTTATTTGTAGACTAATTGAATTTCCATTGGTGACGTCTTTAGTGGAAGAAGCACAGCATGGTGTGATTAACCATTGAACTCTATGCACGTCCTTACTTAAATTTAATATCTCAAGTCTATCCTACTAGTAAGTAATAGCAACACTCTAGTGGTTGATCAGTTACCCTTATTCTTGTTTCATCCATTAGAACAATCTCCCTTTGATTTGCTGTTGGCTGACAATAAATCCTACATCGATAAATATTCTTATAATTCCTTTATTTTAATCTGTGCATTTTCTTTCTTATATTTATATACTTTTTATCTTCAGCAATTTCTCTCTTGCTAAACCAAGTTAAAATGTTTGTCTCCGACAACTAAATACTTTCCTTAGTTCCATTTTGTAGTGAGATATTTTTTTCCTGTATGGCCTTCTACCTTTTTTTGGCTTTAAGATGGATCGTTCAAGTATCTTGGCTGGAGATTTCTGGGTCATGGCTAGTGATTCTACTTCAACAGAAATTATCTCAGAGTTTGTCTTGTAACAATTTCCAACTCATTTTATAGGATATTAATGAGGAGTGGATATCAGACAAAACACGTTTCTGTTATGATGGTCTGAAAAGGCAAAGGTTAAGTGATCCTATGATTCGTGGTGCTGACGGACGATTCAAGGCAGTGTCTTGGCGAGATGCACTTGCAGTGGTTGCTGAAGTCATCCAACAAGTTAAACCTACTGAAATTGTTGGGATTGCAGGTCAACTTTCTGATGCAGAGTCTATGATGGCACTGAAAGACTTTTTTAACAGATTGGGATCAGAGAATGTGGCATGTGAAGGAAATGGTGTGAATCCTAATGCAGATTTACGTCCTAGTTACCTTATGAACACGCATATTGCTGGTCTTGAGAATGCTGATGCTTTCCTGTTGGTTGGCACCCAGGTAATTTACTTTATTTCAAAAAGAATTTAGAGATGAGTGCATTCCAATTAATGATCTGCTACAGCTGTCTCATTTAACCTCAGATGAGTATTCAATGGTCTAACTGGTGGAACTTGATATCTGTAATAAATCTAGATGTAGATTTATAATGCTCTGATTCTTAGTTCTCATAAACTCTTTTATTAAGATGTTTATAGCTTTAAACTTTAAGGTAGTAACTTGCTGCATTTTCAGAAATGATCAAATTTTGATTTGTGATGAAACCAATAGGTTCAAAGATGACTGATTAAATAATTTGACACTTTGAATCAATTATAATTAGGGACAAGCTGAAGGGAGGTGAAATAAAATTCTACATAACACAATTAAAAGAGATTTAAATGTCTTTGATTTTGGTAATACTGTAAGGTTCTATGTTATTTTAAGATCTTTCAAGGCAACCTCAAGTAATTGGGACAGAGTTTTAATACTGCTATTGCAACATCAGCATAAGGTTTAGAGTTTAGGTTGTTTTTAGAATCATCTTGTAAGGCCCCATATAAGTCTGCATATGCATATATACTTGGTGACAAACATGTGCCATATAGCTGCATTTGATTATGCTTTTGCATATTGATTTAGTCTTCGATTACTTATCCAACTCAAGCTAGTTTGTTAGTTCATCATTAATATATTTGGGAATGAAGTAGATGAGACATAGGGCATCAAATTGATCGTGTTTAGTTTACTACCGATATGAAGAATTAACGAAATGAGAAAGAAAGAGAGATGACTAAAAAAGGTATAGTAAGCATAATAGAATCCTTGTTGATTTAAAGCAATGTTTTTGGCACATATATGTTAGGTGTCAATTGGATTTTGGTTAGTCAAAATGTATCTAACTTGTTTTTATAGGCTTTGTATTTTGTTCGTGATTGTAATAAATAAATACTTTTTTAATGATATGGCATATATGCCCACATAGTGCTTAAACAGTATGTGACAGTCACAAACAAGTTGCACATGCTTTTCTCAATGAGAATGGAGAGATAGTAAAGTAGTGGTGCATTTGTATCAGCACATAGTAGGAGTAAGAAATGCACTATGGTGAAGAAGAAACTAGGATTTTGACTCACTAACCTTGCTCTCAGTTCTCTTCGAGTAAACGGCCCCTTGGCGTAGGATTGATTGTTCAGCATGATGAATCTTCTATCATGTTTTGCTGAATCTGGTTCACTCAAAGTTCTACCTGACTCATGTAGATGCTAAAGTTTCCATCAAGTTTTTATTTATTTATTTTATCTATGTTCTCATCATTATTGTTTCTATTTGTTTCTCTCAAGTGCAAAAATACATCTATATCAGAATATTTGCTATTGTATGCAATCTAATCAAGGATGGATAAAATAAAAAATGAAAATATTAGAAAGAATGACGGGGTGTACCTATTGTGGAAAAACTCTGGAGACACGGTTAAGATAGTACAAATATGTACTTAAACGACAAATAAATACCGGTGATGTGAAATTATGATAAATGTGCACATCAAACAAGGAAGATGAAGATAAAAAAAAAGGTGTGGTTAGCAATAATAAAATAAAATAAAGTTTATTTAGATATAAATAATGATACATTAGAGATAGAGCCCAATAGCGTAGAAGGATGCATACAGTTAATCCTACCTAGTGAGATAAGACTTGGTTGTTATTGTTGTTGTTATTTGCAATCTAATTAATATGCTTTTAGTCTTTAAGGGGCAGACTATATTTGATCACTTTATTTATTCAATACTTTGTCCAAATTTCCATTACTTTTGAAGAAAAGATTAACTTTGATTCTCAATTTCTACAATCTTGATTTTAAATTGATTATCGAGTTCCATAATCTCGATGATTTCTGATCTGCGTGTATAATTGCAGCCTAGAGTAGAAGCCCCATTGATAAATGCAAGAATCAGAAAGACTGTACTAGCAAATCAAGCTAAAGTGGCCTATATCGGTCCTCCATCTGACTTCAACTATGATCACCAACATATCGGCACATGTCCCAAAACACTCCTTGAGATCGCCGAGGGCCGCCACCCTTTCTGCTCCACCCTGAAATCTGCAAAGAACCCAGCTATCATAGTCGGTGCTGGAATTTTCAAGCGCAAAGACAAAGATGCCATCTTTTCTAAAGTTGAGTCTATAGCGAAGACTTTTAATGTTATCAGACAAGACTGGAATGGCTTCAATGTCTTGCTGCTCAATGCTGCCCAAGCTGCGGCCCTCGATCTTGGTCTTGTAGGCAGCCCCTCCGAGAGTATCCAATCTGCCAAGTTTCTTTACCTGATGGGGGCCGACGATGTGAAATTGGAGACACTCCCAGACGATGCATTTGTAGTTTACCAGGGCCATCATGGCGATAGAAGTGTCTACCGAGCTAATGTTATTTTACCTGCTGCTGCATTCAGTGAGAAAGAAGGGACACATGAGAACACTGAGGGCTGTGCCCAATGGACAGTTCCTGCAGTCCCCACGGTTGGCGATGCAAGAGATGATTGGAAGATCATTAGAGCACTCTCCGAGGTTGCTGGCTTCCGTCTGCCTTACGATAACCTTCAAGGCATCCGTGCTCGGATAAGGACGGTGGCGCCAAATCTGCTGCAGGTGGACGAGAGAGAGCCATCCACTCTCTCTTTCGACGTCAAACCAGACTGCAAAGATCAGCTGAGCCTCGAGCCATTCACGGCTGCAATCGACAACTTCTACATGACTAATTCGATAACCCGGGCATCGAAGATAATGGCTCAATGCAGTTCGGTACTGTTGAAGAAATGAGGTTTTGTCCCTTTCGGTTGAACCTAGGATCCTGTCGAAGATAGGATTTGCGTGGTGTAACTGCCACTCTTTTGCTCATAAACGGCTGGAATTATGCCATATTTTTTCTTTGGAATGAGAAAACCAAAGTGAATTTTTTCAACATGGATGATTTTATTATATTCCTGGTTTGGGCTATCATTTTGTCGAATATTCACAGATCTTTACCAAATGCCTTTAATTGTATCTTAAGCATTTTTTTTCCCATGTCAAAATTTAAGATGTAATTGAACTGGTCGCAAGTTTGGTGTTCGATTAAATAAACTTTATGTTTGATCTCATTATGTTTGTTCAGTTGTAAAAGAATGAATATATATATATATATATAACATAAATAAATTTGAGCACTAATGAATTTGATTCATTGA
>JBBPFP010000126.1:4270268-4287247 GCA_037974795.1 Kaempferia galanga | reverse complement strand
AGGGCAGGCGACGATGGACGGGCGGGCGGCGGTTAGCGAGGGAGGTGGTGTCAGCAAATTTGTTAGGGTGTGGTTTATGGCTTGATGAGATAAGTTAAGGGTATTTTTGACATATTGAATTTTGGGTTGGAATGTAATCTGGATTACATGGCATTTGCCTTATAATCCAGATTACAAAAGTTTATTAATTTTTGTAATCCAGATTACATTATAGGGTTAAAATGATACCAAACGAAGTAATCAACCTTTTAATGTAATTCTGATTATACCCTACCAAATGTACCCTTGAGTCTTGGACCCTTAATGGGGCACAAGTGGTCTTTCCTAGGATTTACTAGTTGTACTTCATTTATTCTTTTTTTTTCCCTTCTAGTTCTAGTAGCTATTCCCTTTATTCCTTTATTAAATTTTCTTGTTTAACCTTATCTATGAAGAAATTGCTAAGTTCATTGTTCTATGCCTCTTGCCTGAGGAAGCTTCATTTTCCATAACATCTTGTGTTTCAAAAAGTTTCCATTGTATGTAGGTTGCAAGGGCAGGCTATATGGAAGTCTTAACGTGGGTTTTGTGCTCACATGAAGAAAATTTTTCTATGCTAAGGAGAAAGGATGATGGAGATAAAGCTGTTATCATAGCAAATCCTCGTTCTGCTGACTTCGAGGTTTCATTTTTTACTTTTGACTAACTTGTGTTTTGAAGTTTGTTCATTGGATACCAACTCTTCGATCGCCATCAAGCTTTGCTAAACCCAATTATTTAAGGTTGACTTCACAGATCTCACTTCTCTATTGAACTCTAACTGGCTATATCATTACTAATGTTTGTGTCGACTTGATCATTTTTTATTTTACTTGAGTTTTTATTAATCTCTCTCTGCATGCATTTTTTTGTTCTAATTGATTAAGTTTGTCTAACTATACACATAGTTCTTCCAAGTAGCAGTTTTTTTATATGTTGTCTTTTCAAGCACCACTCATCTATATTAGCACTTTGCTACATTAATATTTTATATTTTGTTTCTTAATTGCCCGATATAATGATTCATGAAGTGTTGCAGGATGTACCCCAAAATTCTATACAAAACTTCTCTGTTTCAACCATTCAGATTTTATTAATTATATCTTCATCATCAATCCCTTCTTGTTGAATAATAGATTTGAGATATCTAAGCTTGTATACAAACTTCATTTTCATCCGTCTTGACTAATTGCATATGAAACAGTTTGATTCTTAACGTGAATATAAGAAAACTATATATAATTTCTTGATGTAGTTAATCATATATTGTGATTTAGCTGTCTAAGACTTAAGAACTGAGCTCTTCAATGTTTTCTATTTTGAAGGATTTCTATCAGTTGTTAACTTTCCCTAAATTCGAGGCCTTGAATTTCAACGCATGGAAAAACATTGCCCATTTATTCATATGATTAATGTCTTACATAGTGTAATTGTGTATGCTTATCAATTACTATGGTCATGTTCATCATTTTTGTTTATAAAAATTAACAAAGCAAGCTCATTAGTAATCAAGTTCGTTTATTATTATAATTATTATTTAATACCTAACAAACACAAATGAGCTTTTATTCAACTGATTATTGAGTGTTTATTGATGAACATTCTGTTGACACTCGCTCCCTATCCAATCTCTCTCTCTCTCTCTCTCTCTCCATGACAAAAATCTGTTCTGTTGCCCTGTGGCATAGCCTTCTTAAGCTTCAAGCTCTTAAGTTCTGTTTTGAGATCTTACGTTAATGTATGTTTGGAACCATGTCACAGGTTGTCAGAACGAGTCTGATGTCATGCTTGTTGAAAACCCTAAAGCACAATGTTGACCACCCCAGACCGATAAAGGTATATAGTATTCAGGTTACTGAACAGGTTGCCTTCTTGGACTATCTTGTGGATTCTCTATCAACTATTAAAATCTTGGACTTTCTACGTTGTTCAAACGGTAGATTGATGATGTTGGTAATTATTCACTAATTTAATAAAAACAATGAAATCCTCTAGATATATTTCGGTGTTCGTTGTAGTGTTGATAACATATTAATTCCTGATTATTTAGATTTCTCATCTGAAAAAGAGTGTATTAGATGCCAGAATTATGAGGGATGTAATTGAATTCCATTGGTTAATTTATGATGTGGAGTGAGATATGATTACTTTAGTTGGTATTTCAATTTGACCCAGTTCTCTCTATTAAAAGTTACTAGTTTCTTCAGTTTCATAATCTGTATTTTTTTCAATTGACCACATCCTAGATCTAGTGTTTTTTTTATTATTTTTTTATTTTTTCTTATTAATATTCAGGAATAAACATACCTTTTACATATGGAAATATGCCAATTATTGATTATATTAAAAAATGCAGATGCCAATCACAGGATTAATTTTTTTTGCCCTTTGAGTTTGATACAATACTACCTTGGTTTGCATGGATTCTTATTAATATTTGTTTTAATAGGACCACCAAATTCATGTTTTCTCCTTTGAATATGTGCCATTGTGCAAACAACCTCTTTGTTTAGAATCTTTCTGTTATCACTACTTAAAGAGGAAAAACTATGTTATGCTTAGTAAATGTTAGTTTGCTTGTTCCTGCACATTTAGGTGGAAAAAGTTCGGTATACTGTTTGATTGAACTCTGCATCATTTGGTCTGAAATATACTTTCATTCCTTTTTATATAAATCCTGTATTTATTTAGATATTTGAAGTTGGTGATGTTGTTGTGTTGGATGGTGATCGAGATGTTGGTGCATCAAACAATCGTCGACTTGCAGCATTATATTGTAATGTTTCTTCAGGATTTGAGGTAAATTTTTGATTTTTGAAAGAACAATTCCTTCCCTCCCCTTTATGTTGAATTGCTCTTTCATTTTTGGCTTGATGTTTTAGGCTTTGCTTAGTTTCCTGAGTGACCTAATATCTAAGCTAGACTTCTTAGTACTATGCCACACTATTTCTATGCAGATACCGTTTAATAAAATAATCTTTCCTAACACCAAATGTGGGTTGGTTCATGATTGCTTTTAAGAATTGAATTATGTTACAATCAATCTAGATTTGGGCTAACTTTCTGATATTTATTAAGTGGGAGATCTTGTATATGGGCGATATTGATTCTAAATCCGGTAAATGATATATTTGGAATATTAACAATATTGACTCTTAAAATGCTCCCCAGGCATGATGTGGTGGTAAGAGGCAGGGTGCTTTCCCAAGCAATGAGGGTTTGAAACCCACGTAGCGCATGCATGTGGCATTCGAACAACTGGTGATACTGGGGCACCATGTCAAGAGCCACCTCGCTTTCTAGATTTACTCGGTGTGCAGTATGTGGGGATCTAGATACCTAGTGTGTGTGTGTGTGTGTGTGTGTATATATATATATATATATAGACTCTTAAAACAGGTTGCAATTGACTTGCTTATTGTGAACATATGGACTGTAACTATGCATGTTTAAGAACCAATAGCGTATACCATACACATTTAACAAGGGTCTCAAAGGCTCCCAATGTTATGATGATTAGATGAACGAGCAGCACCTGCAAAAACAAAGGATGTTTTTTATGCCCTTCATCCTTAACTTTTTGCTAATGAAGTGTTGTTTTACCTGTTTCAAAATTAATTCTTAAACTATCAGATAAAAGGAAAGTATATTTCACCCACTTTGTTATTATCAATCTACTCCATATTTTGATTACTTTAACCTGAAATTCTTTTTGAATGCCGTGACCCATATTCTCATATGGTTCTATCAGCTGTTGTCACGTCTATTATTTTGTTAAAGCCATTTATCTTTCATGAATATCTGCCATTGAATCTAGTTGATGAAAATTGTGTCTTTAAGGAATAAGGGCTGTGTTTCTAGTAACATTGTCTTTTGATTATGGACATCAGACATTCTCAAAAGACATATTTGGCTGATATTAGATTAATTGTTTTACATTTATGTTCTTTATTATTGTTCTTCTAACCACTAAGAAAAGACTGGCTTTGATGCTATTTTTTTATGGCTTTATTCTTTGGACTGTGATTATAGTGTGAACCAAAATCAGTTGATAGACAGTTTGGCTTTTAGACACCTAAAGGACACTTATGCATGAAACTCCAAGTTACAAGTTAAAACACTTAAATGGATGCCCTCATATGCTTACTATGGACTCAGGAAACTGATAGCTTTGATAATTGTTTTTTTTATTGTACTGAGCTGAAATTTTGCAGAGAACGTCTTCAAATTTTCTTTTATGATGTCTGAATACAATCCTTGTTTATGTCTATCATTCTAAGTACCATGACTATTGCTTTACAACAATCCTTCCCCCATCTGATCAAAAAGTAAGCAATCTCTGTCCCAACCAATTGGGTCTGCTACTTGGATCTTATCTGAACTCCATGGAAGACTATTCACCAATAATATTAAATTATCTATTACATTTTAAAATTAATTACGTTCGGTGATCTTAATGTTAAATGATTGAAAATGTTTTTGTTGGAAGTATGAAATATAGTAGTGTTTTTTTTTTCTCTCTTTTCTTTTTCATGGTGTAGAGTACAAATTTATTTGCGAACATGAATTCTAAGTAGGCAGATAAGGAGACATCCAATCATTTAAATTCATTATGCAGGAAATCTTGGGATTAGTGGAAAGAATAATGAAAGTTGTAAGAGCACCTCATGTTAAAGTCCCTGATAATTATCTTAAGCCCTCAGAAGTAAGAGTCCTGTATTTTTCATTTGTATGCACCTCAGATTCTTATTCATACGGGTTGCTTGTAAATGCAGGAGCCGGAATATTTTCCTAATAGACAATGCAGCATTATATTTAACGGGAAGCAAATTGGGAATTTCGGAATTGTTCATCCTGAGGTAACCGTATAGACTACTAAATTATGCAAAACTCAATACCATTTTAGGGGTTTTATTAAGAAATAGTTGAATCAGCAATTTGGTTACTAGGTTTACTTTTACCAAATTTTACATGCTTAGACTACTTCAGGATGTTTGTAGTATATAAGGTTGAGGTGATTAAATATCCTGGATTATGCTTTGTTAAACTAGTGTCGAAGACATCGATTTCTACTCTTCTCCAATAACCTCTCATTTTCCAAACAAACTTCTGCGTTTAACATTTATAGAAAAGATTTTCAAAGAGAGAACTAAAAGATAATACACTCTTGTTGATCTCTAGTTAATTTCTTGACACTGAAGCTTTAATTTGTAATGGTATTATGTGGCCATTTGTCTCATGGCCTGGTCCAAGCTCGTCTTTTAATCTTTTACCGTGGTCATGTCTTATTCCTAATAATCAGTCGGAATCGTATTGAATCGTATCGATATTCATTTCTTTCTTTTTCGTCTATGCAAAGCAGTACTAACTATGTGCAGAACAGTTTGCATCTTTTACTCTCTTTTGAAGTTTTGGAATTGCTGAATAATCATACTTCTCCAATGTCTACATTTTAATACCCGAGAAATTCCTAGCCAATAATCATATCGTATATCGATGAAAATATGCCAGATAAGTCTGCCCTATCCTGAAGTTATTTAACTTGAAAAAAAGCTGCTTGATGTAGCAACACGAATAGTTCGTTGTTGTTGGCTGTATTTCTATCTTCTCATGCATCGACAGATTGATTGTGCTATGCCGTTATACCACCGTCGTGATTATTATATCGCATAAAGATCAGCTTACTATTATTTTCTATGTATTATTTCTTTACAGGCTATGTTGTGCTTCGCTGATATTTGCAGGTTTTGAAGAAATTTGGCATTCCAGACCCTTGTTCTTTCATGGAGATCGATATCGAGTCATTGCTGTAGGGTTACAATCTTTATCAAAGGCATACACTTGGTGATCATTGTTCTCCTCATTCGTTTTTCAGTTAAGAGTTTGTTTTGATTTTATTCTAAATTATTATAATTAATTTCATTCTGTTAAATTTTGGCACCTCTCTTGAATCCGGTTATTGTATTTAAAAAAAATAATATATGAAAAGGTAAATCATTAAATGAATATGTGAAATAAAAAAGTATTTTGTGTGTGTTAAAGAAATATAAAATACCAGTAAATTCAAAATCTTAAAAAAAAATTACAATATAAAAAATTACAAACTGCGCTTCTTCCAAGAAATTCAAAAATATTAATTTACTGAAATGTCATATGGTATTTAATAATTATAAATATATTTTCTTATCTACTTATTGTTCCTCGTTTGTGCCACCGTCTGTTTCGAGCATCGGATCCGTCCACGTGGTTACAGACCGTAGGCTGGATGCACTAGGTTTGACATTTGGGTCCTTGGATCGGATCTTGGTGCCATCGCTTCTCCTTCGAAGTCCACGCTCTCTGTTTTCTTTTACCATCTCCCTTGACGAGTTGAGGAGTCCAGTCCATGGGCAGCTGGTAGAGTAGTAGACGCGCCTTCACCGGCTCCCGTGGTTAAAGCGTCGCTTTCCTTCCCCTTTCTTTCTTTAATCGCTTCACTCTCGGCATGAATGCTACTCGGTGGTGATTGAACTCTCGTTGCGAGATTCTCCCGACATTCCTCTTCTCAATCGTGTTGGCACTGGAAGGAACTGGAGGATCAGGGCTGGAGTGCTCACTCGGGTGCCCGTTGGAGGGATTCTTTACTAATGGTGCGATTTTTCTTCCTGTTCTTCTAGTTTTGATGCGAATGGATTGATCTTGAGATTGACCTGTTCGTTTGAGGAAATATTGTGGTTTTGATCTGGACGTTGTGGATTTTTGTCTGTGCGATTAATGTCACGTGGGTTTGACAGGAGCAAAATGCCAGTCAGATTTTATGCGACTTGTTAAGCTAAGATCTGCCAATAATTGAGCTATTTGTTCTGCGGATCTGATTAAAGGTTGGATTGGGTTGGGAAACTGCAATGGAGGCCGACGGAGAGAAAGGGGTATGCTTGTTATCCAAAGAAATAGTTCTTTTGTTTGTTCCTTATGCTGAAATGTGCCTTGTTTAATGGTTAAAATCTCTATATTTAGATTCAGAGTGTCATTTTCCTTGCAAGTGATATTGATGCTCCATTTACCGTTGACTGGATGCAGAAACCTGCGAAGCACTCTGGCGGCCATGTGTGCCAAATTTGTGGTGATGGTGTGGGCACAACGGTGGATGGTGATCTATTTGTTGCCTGCGACATTTGTGGGTTTCCTGTCTGCAGGCCTTGCTATGAGTATGAGAGGAAGGATGGGAAACAGTCGTGCCCCCAGTGCAAGACCAAGTACAAGAGACACAAAGGTTTTGCCTTGGATCTGAAATGATCCCAGTCATATGTCTTAAAGTCTGCTCTGAGTCTTATTTGAAGTGCTTCAATGTTATTCAAATCTTCATAAAGTAAGACTCTTAGTTAGATTCGTTTGTTGTTACGTGTAGGAAGCCCTCCTATTCATGGAGAGGAGGATGAGGATGCTGATGTTGATGATGTGAGAGATTTCAATTATCCAACTGGAAATCAGGATCAGAAGCCAAAGATTGCTGAACGCATATTGGGTTGGCAGCATGAGCAAGGGAAATATATTGGTCCAAAATATGATAGTGGAGAAATCCCGCAGAATCACATTCCCTTGCTCGCTCATAGTCAGGGGGTATGCCTTTATTATTTAGTTATTTCATTTATAAATTCCCCTTGAGTGAGAAAATGCCTAACAATTTGTTTACTTTATCTTCTTGTAGCTCTCAGGGGAACTTCCAATGCAATCACCTGATCATATGATGTCCTCTGGAGGTGGAAAACATATTCATCCTCTACCTTTCCGGTCACGTAGGTGGTTTAACTTTGCTTTTATGGTTGTCACTTTAAGTTGGTATTTTCTTATGCACTGCTATTGTGGATTTACATGTTCTAATTATTATCCTACCGTGATCAGCTAACACATCCAGAGAATTTGGCAATGTTGCCTGGAAAGAGAGAGTTGATGGATGGAAGATGAAGCAGGGCAAAAATGGTGTGGCAATGACTAATGGTACTAGTCACCCTCCTTCTGAAGGCAGGGGAGTTGGGGATATTGATGCATCTACTGATTATAATATGGATGATGCTTTATTGTGAGTTTTTTCCCTTTCAATCTCTTTTGTTTTTCATGCATAACATTTTATCTTTTTCTTTCAATTAAATTTGCTAGGCTACCAACTTGGTACCTTGAGTGGTTAGGCATTTTTATGGAATTCCTGCATGTCTAGGGATTGATCCCCCATGTAGACGTAAAAATAAATTACTAGTGCATTGATGTTTTTCCATTTATATGTTTCTTAGTAATAATCAGCAGTAATCCTCTTAAACGCCATAATCCATAATAGTTAATTGAACATCCAAATGTCTACTGATGTTTGCTCTTTAAGTGTATTTTCCCTGCTATAAAATACCTGTTTTTTTAAATTTCTCACTTTTCCTTATGATTAATGCACACTAAAATCAGGAATCAGGATGAAAGGCAAAGATATTTCCTCTGGTCGAATGCAATATCTCACTGCAAAGTTCAATTTTCCTGTCTCTTGAGCTGGCAAACTTGGATAACTATCTCATATAATTAGGGTTAAATGCTAAGATCTAGCTCAAACATTTTGTTTTTGTTTTTGGATTTAGTCTAAACTTTAAAAATACTGATTTTGTTCAAACTTTCACATGTTAAACAAATATAGCCTTCTATTGTAGGCTTAATCATCTGTTAAACAACATATCATCTAAATTTATTGAATTTAACCTACTAAACATAAGTCTGCCTACTCAAACACTGCAGTCATCAAATGTAACAGTAAAGATCCATTCAATGAATTTGAACTGGATTGTTGATTACCATGCTAACCAACTAATTTCAATATACTTCATGGCCAACTAAGCAACTGATTGCTAAGGCAAACTTGGGCTAAATTGTTGGTAGATTTTTCATCAGATCAATAGTTTGCTTTCGATTAGTTGTTTTTTGAAACTGCATTAAATTCATTGGTAACTCTGTCCAAACTAAAAATAACAAGTAGCCCTAAATTCTTATACGAGGAATCTACATCCATCTTATATCCACTTATTTCATGGAAAAACGTTTTATTTCTTTACTGATTTAGGTATCTCAACATTTGATCAAAATCTACTTCTAGCATTATCCTCATGCAAAATCTCTTTTTCAGCATAGAGCAACAATTACACCTTGACTTTATAGACTCATGCAAAATATGTTCGATTGATTGGAGTTTTGAGGCCGTTTTGCCTTTCTAAAGTCTATATATAAGCCTTGATCAATGGTGAAATGGTGAGCTTCTATATTCTCTGATATTCTAATTCGTATAACTACAATCAATGTAAAAGGCATTTTTCTTTTGATATCTCGGTGGTAATCTCTAGTCCTATAGATGAGCTATTCTTTATCTCATCCTTCCATCTTTATTTGTAGAAATTAGAATGTAGCTCTTTGGAAATGAAGCAACCAGGTATCTTTATCTCTGAAGTTGGATAATTTAACTCATTTTATTTTATTGTTTACAACCTGAAAGGATACTTTCATCACTTCATTCATAGCTGACAACTCTGTAGAATTTCCAGTTGCCCAATTGAATGTTTTAATCATTCTAAGATGTTCTCTCTCTTTCTTTAGACTTTTACTGTATAGTTCTCATTTTAACTGTAAGTTCTCATTATTTTGTAATGCAGAAATGATGAAGCTCGTCAGCCTCTTTCTAGGAAAGTACCAATTTCATCTTCTAAGATAAATCCATACAGGATGGTTATTGTGTTACGTCTTGTTATACTCTGTGTTTTCCTCCATTATCGAATCACAAATCCTGTCCGCAATGCATATGCTTTATGGCTATTATCTGTAATATGTGAGATATGGTTTGCTATTTCTTGGATATTGGATCAGTTCCCCAAGTGGTTCCCTGTGAATCGTGAAACTTATCTTGACAGACTGTCCATAAGGTAACCAGTGCTGTTCTCTAAATTCTTCTCTTGCGTTAAATTCTGCAACATAATTGTTTGTTCGGGCTGGTTATTGACTAACTTTCACTTAAAAAAAAAAGATATGACAGAGAAGGTGAACCATCAGAGCTGGCTGCTGTTGACATTTTTGTCAGTACAGTTGATCCTCTAAAAGAACCTCCTCTTGTCACAGCCAACACTGTATTATCAATCCTGTCTGTAGACTACCCTGTTGATAAGGTCTCTTGCTATGTTTCTGATGATGGTGCCGCTATGCTCACATTTGAAGCACTATCTGAAACTTCAGAGTTTGGAAGGAAATGGGTTCCTTTCTGTAAGAAATACAGCATTGAGCCTCGGGCTCCTGAATGGTATTTCTCACAGAAAATTGATTACCTCAAGGATAAAGTTCAACCTTCATTTGTGAAAGATCGCAGAGCAATGAAGGTCTGTCTTGCATACCTTTAACTTATGTATGTTCTCATGCCTTTTTATGCCTTCTAATTAAACAATTTATTCAATACAGAGGGAATATGAAGAATTTAAAATCCGTATCAATGGCCTTGTTGCAAAAGCTCAAAAAGTTCCCGATGAAGGGTGGATCATGCAGGATGGCACACCATGGCCTGGGAATAACACTAGAGATCACCCTGGAATGATCCAGGTTGCTAGATTTGTGTTATTAGTAGCTTTTAAGGAACTAATAAATGAATAGAAATATTTCTGGTATAAAATAACATTTTGATATTCATTGTGCTTAATAATCTAAAAATTAGCAACATATATCCATTTGGTCTCTTAAATTTTTAAAATGAACACTGTGACTGCATGACATTATCTAAGGTTCAAGATAAATGCTGTTCCTAATCAATTTTGAATGATTTTTTAGGTGTTCTTGGGTCATAGTGGAGGGCTTGACACTGAAGGCAATGAACTTCCCCGTTTAGTCTATGTATCACGTGAGAAACGTCCAGGTTTCCAACATCACAAAAAGGCTGGTGCTATGAATGCTCTTGTAAGAACTTAAATGCATGATTTAGTGTATCTCGCTAACTGAGTATTTACTTAAAATTACAAAAATAATATTTCACTTAGCTGAGGAACGTCTCCTGTTTGTTAATGTCTTTAAACTCATTCACAGGTACGTGTGTCAGCAGTCCTTACTAATGGACCTTTCATGTTGAATCTTGATTGTGATCATTACATAAACAACAGCAAGGCTTTGAGAGAAGCGATGTGCTTCCTTATGGATCCAAATCTTGGTAGGCAAGTTTGTTATGTACAATTCCCTCAGAGGTTTGATGGTATCGACAAGAATGATCGATATGCCAATCGTAATACTGTGTTTTTCGATGTAAGTACATATATGTTACCAAGCTTCCAATTTTGTGTCTTAAGTATGGCTATAGTATATGATTTATTATCCTTTGACTGACATTTTCTACTGCTCATTATAGATCAATTTGAGAGGTCTCGATGGTATCCAAGGTCCCGTTTATGTTGGTACTGGTTGTGTCTTCAACCGAACAGCTTTGTATGGTTATGAACCTCCTATCAAGAATAAGAACAAATCGAAGACCTCTTTTTGCTGTGGAGGCTCTCGTAAAAAGAAATCTAAATCAAGCAAAAAAAATTTAGAAAAGAAAAGGTCAAACAAGCATATCGATAATACTGTGCCAATATTTAATCTTGAAGATATAGAAGAGGGAGTTGAAGGTATGTTTTTTTAGCGTTCTAAAAATGTACTGTGCCTTGTCAGTTTGTAGACTACATCTGTTTACAAGTACTTTATGTATCATGTAGCAGCCTACAGATTTGTAAGTTATACTGCATCACTTCCAAGTCATTAGAGAACATCCTAACTTAGATAATTGAATTCAGTAGATCTCCCTATTATAATGAAATAGAATCATAATCGGGATACTTTTCATCTTCTAACGAAAACCTTTTTATCATGCCTTTTTGGTGATAAATAGGTGTTGGCTTTGATGATGAAAAGGCATTGCTGATGTCACAAATGAGTCTGGAGAAAAGGTTTGGTCAATCAGCTGTCTTTGTTGCCTCAACATTGATGGAACACGGTGGTGTTCCTCAATCTGCAACTCCCGAGTCTCTTTTGAAAGAAGCCATCCATGTCATCAGCTGTGGTTACGAGGATAGGACAGAATGGGGAACTGAGGTATGCAACTAGCCACATTTTTATTCTTCTTATTTTATACTCGTGTGTGTCTGCTAAAGTTTATATTTACTGGTCTATATAATGCAACATTCATAATGGGATTTCGAACCAGCTTGTTACCTCTATTTACCATTGTAAAGTATCTCATTTTCAGTGGGAACAACTAATGTTATCAGTGTGCGTTTGCTGATTGTTAGGATGTATTGATTCTGCTTTGTTTAATAAGTGAGTTGCCAGCAGTTCGGAGGATTACCTAGTGTTCTAAGTAGAACTTGTCATGAACAAACTGTGATTCTATCTTCTAGAAAATTCTACATTAAACAAACTGATATATATATATATATTGCAACATTGCCCTATCAGCAGTGGCTCCAGCCAATATCGATTTTACTTAGCTTAGCACACTCATAATGCAATCTTATAATATCTAAAATTGAGTATTGTTACAATCACAATACTTTCTGAAATATCCAATCCAGGACTCCAACAGACCCTTAATAGTGTTTGCTATCTATGCGCTCTAGTCTCTACCGTATCGGTAGTCTCTCAAACATCAAACTCTGCTCATTCTGGTGACCTGTTTGTTCATATTCTTTCGTATTTTATTCACTTCTCTATCTGTTTCTTACTGGTATTGGCTTCACTGTTTGATTAAGTTTTGCTCCACAAGAGGATTGGTATATTACCTGCAGCTACATGCATTAATTTTATTCTATGACATTGTTCGTTCCCGAATTAAGTTGTTGAATTCTTAGTAGAACTCGTCTGTTACTGCAGATTGGATGGATTTATGGTTCTGTGACCGAGGATATTCTCACTGGATTCAAGATGCATGCTCGCGGTTGGAAGTCGATCTACTGCATGCCCGAGCGCCCAGCGTTCAAAGGTTCTGCTCCTATCAATCTTTCAGATCGTCTGAACCAAGTGCTTCGATGGGCCTTGGGGTCTGTTGAGATTCTCTTCAGCCGTCATTGCCCAATATGGTACGGTTACGGAGGACGATTGAAGTTCTTGGAAAGATTTGCATACATCAACACCACCATTTACCCATTGACTTCAGTTCCCCTCCTATTGTATTGTACACTTCCTGCCATTTGTCTACTCACCGGAAAATTCATTATCCCCCAGGTATGAAACTTTTTAGTCGTAAGTACATCACTGCTTCCCGTAGTACGACATTTGCAGATTTCGTGGAGGGTTTCAACAGCTTGATAAAAACTCCTATGTTATCTAATTCTTTAATCTCGAACTAGTTCCATTGAATTGCAGATAAGTAATGTTGCAAGTATCTGGTTCATTTCTCTCTTCATTTCCATCTTCGCCACCGGCATTCTGGAAATGCGATGGAGTGGTGTCGGAATCGATGAATGGTGGAGGAACGAACAGTTTTGGGTCATCGGTGGCGTCTCAGCTCATCTCTTTGCTGTCTTCCAAGGTCTTCTCAAAGTTCTTGCTGGTATCGACACCAACTTCACTGTTACATCCAAAGCTTCTGATGAAGAGGGGGATTTTACGGAGCTCTACATGTTCAAATGGACCACTCTTTTGATACCGCCGACATCCCTTCTCATAGTCAACCTCGTCGGTGTGGTGGCAGGGATCTCCTATGCGATAAACAGCGGATACCAATCTTGGGGTCCTCTCTTCGGGAAGCTCTTCTTCGCCTTCTGGGTGATTGTTCACTTGTATCCCTTCCTCAAGGGTCTTATGGGGAGGCAAAACCGCACGCCGACGATCGTCGTGGTTTGGTCCATTCTCCTTGCGTCCATCTTTTCCTTGTTGTGGGTCCGTATTGATCCATTCACGACTCGAGTAACTGGACCCGATGTGCAGAAATGTGGTATCAACTGCTAGGGAATGCATCACAAAAACCAACTAGACTGCATTCTGTACAAAGTTTTATGCATGTCAAGTATGTGAAGACACATTAAATTAAATTGTTGATACTTTTATTCTTTAGTTTACTATCTCTGTTCGTCTTTGAATGTGGACAATGTTTATTATATTCAGTTTCATTTTGGCAAAGTTTCCCTAGTTCAGCTTACTACATTTTCTCAAACCCTAGAAAGTCTAACGCCAGTCTGAATAATTTCTACAATAATCAAGATCCATAAAATTCAATTCTTATATGAATAATGAAGAAAAATTAATTATGAAAATTAATTTTTTAAAAAACAATATCATTCATGTACATATTTTTTTTTTAATTTTTAATAAATAATATTTATATTTCCTATAAAAAAAAGGAGAGATCTTATTTTCTTTAATACAAACCCAAACTCATACTTTTCTATGTTTAAACTGAAATAATAGAATTAAAAAGTTCAATTCAGTTAGTATAAAATTATTATTATTATTGATTATTTAGATTTATTTAATTCGGTTTTGCTTTTAAAATATCAAATTCAATCAAGCCTATTAAAATTTCTTTTATTAATTTAATAACCAATCAATTTTAGATTAATTCATTTATTCGATTTATTCAATTTTAATAATAAAATTCGATTGATTAGATTTGTTTAAAAATAATTGAATTAGTTCAATTTTAATTTATTCAATTCAATCCCTTTAAATTTTAATTGAATGCTCATCCCCACCCATTTGTTATGCACCACAGCAATGTTGAAGAATTACTGAGCATAGTAACTTTGAAAATATTCAAATTGCAATCCGATTCAAATTTGTCTTTCCGCCCGCTTTCACTCGCCGATTGTTGCAATGTAACAATTGATGCGGTAAAGTTTTATGAAATAATAACTCTAATTAATAGATTTTTATAATTAGATTTTTTTTTAAAAAAATAAAAAATGTTCTATAATAAAAAGTTCATTGTTTTCAATACGGTATATCCAATTATTATTTAAGGATATAAATATAATTAGAAGAATTAGACAAATATATATAACCTTATTCCATATCATTTTAAGCTCTCTAGATCTACAATCGGTTTCAGCTAAAATCGACTGACTGATAGATCTAGAGAGCTCGGAATAAAAGAGAACAAGGTCCTATGTGGCCGTCTAATTCTATCCATGCTCTCCCAAACAAATTTGATATAATATATTGAGAGTAATAAATTTTTAAACACAAATATATTTAAAAAAATGTAATTCATGTTCAAAAATTCATTGTTCTTAATATATTGGGTCAAATTGACTAGGGCATGAATATAATCAAAAACTAGTCGAATATATAAGAACTAGTTTCATATTAATCCAAAATCATTTAGTCCATTAATTGATTTTTAGGTTGATAAAATAAAATAAAAAATTTACATAAAATTTTGACATTTAAGTTTGATTCGATTGATAAACAAATTAGTTGACCGATAAGAATAAAATAGAAAATAGGTATATAATTTGATAATTTTAAAACTATTTTATATAATTTAATAATTTTAAAAATTTATCTACGCGGTTCTGTTTGTTAAAAAGTTGTAGAAAGTTTAAATCAAATCTTTAAGAATCTACGTGGATTGAGAAATGTTAAAGTTCAATTAAAATTTAACAACTTAGTTAAATTTAAAGTTTTTATCGAACCATTAAAAGGTTACAATGAATACTTAATGGGGGTCCCTTGAAACCTATAGGAAGGGATGAATTATCTTACAAATCAAATTCAACTTTTCTTTAATTTTGACTTAAAATAATAAAAGGATGAGGTACATGAATTACTTAATTTGCAACTGAATAGATTGCTAATTCAAAGAGATGTAAAGCTCCACAAGAAGGTCTCATTCTTTTTCCAAAAACAGAGTAGCCTCTTACAAGGTTGAAAGCTCAGACAATCAAGAAGAGAAAAGAATTCGAATACAAAGTGTGTTGTTCTGAAAACTAGCTAAACCAAGGCTCTATTTATAGCTCCTGGTCGAACTTATCAAGTTGGTGACGCGACACCTTCCCAAGCGCCCGAACCGATCAAGACAGCTCCACGTGGATAAACTTTATCCTTATCCGCAACGACTCTACAACGGCACGTGGATAAAAGTTTATCGACTCCTAGGCACCCAAACCGATTCGGGCGCCCTGACAAGTGTTGACGTGGCACCGTACAACGACTACCCAACGAAACTCACCCAAGTACCCTAGGTAGTTTGGGCGCCCCGGACATCCAAAGTCAATTTTGTGTTGACTTGGGCTCAGGTCGGTTCCGGTTGCTTAAGTGATCTCATATATCTGGAATAGGGCTCACCCGAACCCATTTTCTGTCCTTCACCTTGAGTAGTCTTCCTCCCGGCTTTTAGTCTCTCGAACTGTCACGCGCGTCCTTCTCGCTCCGCCAATATACTCTTCCACAACATCTCATCCCTCGGATGCGCCGAGCCCGTCGGCTCACTTCCTGGCCATCTTTCTTGTCCGCTGCATCTTCAACTCGACTTCCTGTGTTCTTAAGCTCTTGTACACTTAGACACAAGGTAAACCCATAATATCAAAACTTACTTAGAGTACTAACAGTTAATCATGTAATGGTTAGAAATGTAAATGGCAAAAGAGGAAGGAGACTCCTTTGTGTATGAGCTTAGTCCCACATTAAAAGTTTCAAAGTACCATGGTTATTTTATATTATTGCACATACATTAATAATGTGAATAAATATATGGGGAGAGGCTTTTCTCTCACATGGGGGTGCACAAGGACGTTGTAAATTTAGGGCTTGAATTGCACTAAACCAAGTTGATTCTGTTGATGCAATCAAGGTTTTGATGTGTGTGTCAATGGTTTTAAGTTAGACATTGTTGTTGCTTTGATATGTGTTTGAGTCTTGCAGGACTTGGAGAAACATATGAGGAACTCATCCCAGAGCTCGGGTCCTTGAGTCGGTGAAGGATGGTGCATCCGAGGGACCGCCGGACGGGGAGC
>JBBPFP010000126.1:4171151-4190149 GCA_037974795.1 Kaempferia galanga | reverse complement strand
TATAATTAACTTTGTCAGGACCAATCATTGGTCTAAAACAAGGTTTGAAAAATTTGACCTTAATTGGTGTCTTAGTGCCTGGTCACCTTGATATGTGTGGAACCTGCCAAGTACTGGTGCCGGGGTGTGCCGAGCAGGCGGAAGAGAATAGGGAAACAGTGGAGGTAGAAGACGGTGAGACCTTCACTGGAACATCGCACACCAAGAGCTAAGGTTTTGTCAAATTGTCATTGTCACACAGCACGATCAATGCCTTCAGTGTTGTCATTAACCACGAGTGAAGCCCTTAAGATCATCACGGATCACGTGCGAGGCCCTTGTTGTCTTAGGACTTCACAAAAGTCGTTACTATCTCACGAATACATGAAGGTGATAGATTTTGCATGGACTTGTCATTGCCGATTGTCGTTGAAGTGAAAGTGTCATTTCATGTCAATTTCGTGTGTTGGTTGGTAGGACATGAAATTTTATCCGTGTCAACTAATAAGAAATGAAATTTCAATCTATGGTTTAAATCCTTAAGTTGAAGTTAATAATAGGTTACTAGTCTAATCTTAAAAATATCATCATTTAGCCCACAATTCTCTGTGTGAGACAAAAGTAGGGCGTTAGAGTCTCCGGCGAAGTCTCGGTCAAGACTCAAAACTCTTACTTATAGTGCAAATTCATACATAATCAACATGTGTGTCCTAGTTGAGGATTTGGCATCACATGAACAACCCTTTCCAATCGTCTTATCATGGCTAAGAGTAGACCATCTCTATTATTCATTGTAACATGTAACTCATATGTAAGAACTAACCCATAAGCTTGTTGGGTTCTATCATTGATTTAAAATATTTAAGTCATAGTTAATAGTAATTCACTCATTTAAGCTGATGAGCACACTTATTCCACAACTCTATGCATGAGACTTAATTAGGGTCTCACACTATCTCCTTCTTAAGGCTTTGATGTGCCCCTTAAGGCCCAAAGTCTAACTCACAGTACACTAGCAATCATTTCCACTCAAATGAAAGAGAACCATTAAGCTTGTTAGCTCAATAGTTAACTCAAAAAAATAGTAGCTCATTCATCTAAGCTCTATTTCATGTGGGGTTAAAGTAGGGTGTTAAAAATAAATTAATCAACTTCTTGATTTAACTCAATCATATTCCAATGAAATTAAGTTTGGCACCTGGCGTATGTGCACCTAATTTTAAAGCAGCTTTAATGATATTTTGGCGGTAATATGTGAGTTGATATATCTGAATAAATTGCATCATATTCCCATGCGTATATGTAGCATTTTGAAATGGCAACTGTCTGTCGACTCCTTGCTGGTCTAAAATTTTGGTTCTAACACCAACCTTCATCCTTGTACTAGACAGTTACACTGGTTCATGAGGATGAGCCATGTTTTTTTTTGTGGTGTTTTATGAAGGCTTAAATGCCTCAAACTCATACAAATTAGTTTCAGTTATAATCATTTATAAAGAAGTTTCTTTACCGGAGTTGCTTTTGATTATAATTTAAGAATTGTATTGGGGTTGGTAGAAGTATCAATATTAGGCTCATTATTTGGCCTTTTTTTTTCTTTATTATTATTGTGAACTATCTGTTTTGATAGGAAGGAGAGTTTGATGCTGTGGCTATAGTTCATTCCTTCGATGCAACTAGACCTGTTGGTTCACACAAGACACGACTATCGGCCCTCAATGTATGGTGTTTTTTGTGTTTGAATGTATGGATAACATCAATAACACTGTAGACATTGTTGTCTATGAAGTCATCTTTTTGCTACCTATTTGATCTTATAAAGGAGGAATATAGTTTCATTATATTTGTGGGATGATAAGACTGCAGCTTCACCTCCTATTACAACTTTTTTATTTAGTCAGTTAAAGAAAACCATCAATTTATTACATTTTTCAATTTTCTCTACAGAACTGGATTTAATTACTTCCTTTAGTGCTTATAGATCCTGTTCCTGCATTTAGTTGCTGGTTACTTATTTAAAAAGATAACCAATGTACACAGATAAAATTGTGTCGACATGTGGCATAACCTGGATGTTCTAGTCTAGTTTTACCATAGATAGAACAAATTGTTGTTCTACCAACTTGCTTGGATATACTTGCTTCATTTAACATATTTCAGAAATCAGTATTGACACCAATTGTGATAAATGTTCTTCTATTATATTAATTTTAAGCAATACAGTTATTCACTTGTTATGTTGCATGATTCACAAGTAGGGCTCTCTATTCTATGGCTATACAGACAAAAAGCAGGTTTGTTCGACTATGTCATTCCATCTTGATTGACAATTAGAAGTTTGCTAAAAAGCGTGTGATTTTTAGTTTCTAAAAGTAGTGGTATAATTACAATTGACATTGTGATGAGAAGAAATATGTTAGGTTCACCTTGTTTTAGTTTCAAAAAGTAGTTGTGTAATTACAATTAACATGATGACAAATACTTTAGGTTCCTCCTATGGGTCTTTTCTATCCCACACTTCTTGTTACAGAAGAGTATCCGCAACCTCCTCGCCCATGGTGAGATCTTTGTAACAGTCACCTTGATGTTGTATAGTTCAATACTATGTTTTCCACGTGGTCATTTTTACTAGGTTCAATGACTATGAGGACATGCTGGAAGATACATGGCATATGGAGTTATCTAGGAGACCTGACCTGGCTGATAATCTGTATCTGGGTGCTAATAATGGTCTGAACATGTGGGATAGTTACCCTGTAATTCCATCCAGACCTAAAAAGGATGATAATCTTGGACTCGCTGATGCAATTACTAGCAGTATACTCTCAACCGGTAGAGTATTTGCCTTTTGTTGAAAGCTTTAAATCTGTTCATTGGAGTAGCTAACTCTTGGTTTCACTACTGAGTTTTCAGGGCGGCTTGACCTCAAAAGAAAGCTGTTTTGCAGCATACAACTGGTGAGGTCCTGAGGTCTTAGTTGAGTACATCTATGATTCTTGTTGTTCAGTGTGTTTCATTTGTTACAGATAGGAGGGGTATCTTTGACATCGGGCCTTGTTGGAGCTGTTGAAGAGAGGTTCGTTGTCCACATTTTTTTAAAAATAATTTCTCTAAACCAACCTTCTTGTAACATAAAAAGTTGACTTATCATGCTGCTTGGTAGTCTAAATCCTCTTTTCATCTGTTGCCAACAAATTAAACTGACAGGATAACCTAAATCCCCATTTAAATAGTTCATGCGTTCAATGTAAAAGAAAAAAAATGTATAAAACTTGAATAGACGCCATAATTTATGTGGGATTTTAGAGTGATAACCCTTGTATAATTTGGTTAAAATCTCTTTTGCTCATAAGGCATAACCAACACGTTGTGTTTCTCCCTACCATTTAGCATTCGCTACATGGATCTTATACTTCATTCTGCTCTATGCAAGACTATTTCACTAGCATATGCATACCATCTTAATCTATTTTCTTGCTTTTTTCATTTAGTAGACCTACACCTAATTCGTTTTGGTAATTACTATTTTTTTTTTCAGTTATGCTATGCATCCGTCTTAGTATCTTATTGTTTTCATCTTTGATATCTTAATTTTTTGTGTTACTTCCTAAGAAGCCTGGTATTTTGGTCCATAAAATATGGTGAATCATACTATAATATTATAAAATTTTTGAATGGGCATATGACGATCAGATAAGACTCCAAATGCCCATCTTCATGTAATCACCCACTCTTTATCATCAATGATATTTCCATCCATATTTCTATGTTGATAACAAATCCAATTAATATTATAGTTTCATCTTCGCTTATATGTTCATTGTCTTGTGTAACATGGACATTAACAGACCAATAAATATTTAATAGTTTAATAATATTGTACTTTCGGTGCTTATGTTATACTGTTTGTCTTTTTCCTTTTGTCACGCATCCTTATATGTACATAGCATCTCTCCTCCTTACTTTATTACGAACAAATGCTGAGATATTTCTGGCACTACTATATAATTTTTTGATGTATAATTTCTACCTTTTTTATCACACTTAGCCCCTCAAAATTACCCTCTTTATGCAAAATACGCCCAGTCTTAACACTTTGGTTTACTAAAACCATGAACTCCCAGAATTTCAATTGTCAAAATGCCCTTGAACCTTACAAATCATATCCAGTTTTTTTTTTTTTCCTTTTTTTTTTCAATACTGAAATTCCTATGGTGTCTTAGGAAAACTTAAGTTCTGGATGCATTTTGGCATAATTAAAATTTGAGAAGCATTTTAATTATGACTTCTAGGAGGTATTTTGCAAGATAATGATAAACTCAAAGGGGCGGGTAAATGCTCCCTCTTGCTTATGTATTTGATTGTTTAATTTGCTAGGACATTAGTGATATTTCAATATATCATTAGGTTGATATGGTCTTTCTTCTTATCCAAACAAACATATATAGTTTTGATCTGGTGCTCACATGTGAAAGTGAAGACGGAATTTACAGAGACCCACAAATGCACACAAAAAAGACATGTGAGATAACACACAATCACGCTGATAGAACACAAGATTTCACGCAGCCATTCACATATACATTCAAGTACTATATGTGATATAACGCATGTACTGTCAAGTACATGTGACATTGCACTAAGTCACACCGACAAACACTATGGTACACACATACACAAAATTGTACACTGATATAACACAGTCACACACACAAAATTGATATAACAAAAAATCACACTGGTACAACACTTCAATTCTGAAACCATTCTAAAAGAAATTCAACCACGGAATCACACAAATATAATAAATCCTTAAAGTCCATATTATTTGTAAACTATTCTAAAAAAAATCATTCACATGGTCAACATTTGCAAATTGTAATATTTGTATCCAAATGCTGTGTCATATTACTCAAAAGAAATAGTATCACTATCATTGCTACTAGTCATATGATATTAGAAATTTAAGTTATCTAAATTGTGCAATCATCCCCACCAGGAAAAAGTTTATAATCCTTAAACATTCTCTCCTTTTTGTCTTGTGGTGGATCATGGAGAAAGTATCAAGGTTCAGTTGATGACCAGAGAAACACATACAGGAAATCAAATAGGATATACGAAGATAACAAGATATAAATTATTGTGCATCATTTTTATGCCTCGCGCTTAGTCCCCAGGTGCATAACCTTACCATTGGATAAAGTTGCCTCACATCAACTGTTAAAGGTGCCTAATGTTCAGAGCCTAGTGCCTTTGTTATTTCTTGGAAGCACTGAGATGGGAGTGCTGTCATTTGGAAGGTTCCAAAAACAGCCAAATACATCAGGTGAGATATTTATACCCATTCATTTGGATGAGTTTCTATTTTGTCATGACAACGATGTAAAAGGAATCAACATCCTGTATATGGACGGAAGGAATTAAAAGAAAGGATCTTACACCAGGCAGGAAAATAATAGCAACTGTCAACAAAGGTGAGTCTAGGAAGAAGAAAAGAAAGGGAAGTACTGTTGGATTCAATAAGGGGGAAGCAAGAAAGTAGAACCTGATTGAATTCTCTGTTGGCATCACTTTGGCTAATTTATAATTAGTCCAATTTGGTCTGTACTGCCTAGAAAAGGGTCTCAATACTAGGCTCTCCTTATTTCTGGGGGACAAACTAGGTTAACCCCAAACAACTATCATTAGAAAGGAAGAACCCAAAGGCAGATAATACAATCTGAGCTTATAACAAAAATTGTCTTGAGGGAATATTGAATCACGCAATGTACATTATTTGTATTTAACAAAAATACAGTTAACTTGCAGTTGAAAGTTGAAACCACTGGCTTGTGAGAAAACTGGAAAAATTCAGAGCTTATTGAACCTAATCATTTTCATTTTCCTTTTCCTTTTTTATATACATCATAAGGGAGCGTAATGTTTATCTATATTTTATATCTACCAAGCCTTGCTTTTTGAGCAGAGTGATTGCCTTTAGTGATATACATTTCACCTTGTATTTAATCATCACACTTCACTTATAGTGTGAGATCAGTATCATCTCCACATTTATCTCCCAGGTTCCCCTCCATCATAGCAACATGGTCTCTGTCATGGAAATTGTTGAATTGAATTTTCATATTAGTAATTAAATACCAGATTAAATGTAATCCCTTGATTGTTTTCTTCATGAAAATTGCAAAAAATTTGCATTTATCATACTTGAATTATTCATATTGATGAATGATTAGTAGTTCTAGCATTTTATTATTCTTGAATTATTCATATTGATGTATTAAGTTGACTTTTTTCAGGGTGTTGCAAGCCATTCCATCAAATGAAGCAATTGATACTGTAGAGGTAATCATATGAATATGTATTTGCTTAGCCTAGTCTTTTCTGTAAATCTCAGTGCCTTTTAACTTAATAATTATATGCTTGTGCCACTTTGGTGTTCATCACTTCCAACACTATGTTGATAGAAAAATAATGCTCAAGTCAAATTAAATTGTTTCAGATGCTAGCACTTGAATTTGATACCTTGGTCTGATTGTGCAAAGTTTTGTTAAAGAGAATTAAATATTATGGGACACGTCTAGTGATTTTAGTTCCGCATTGAATATTTTAGGTTTCGGTTTTTCTGTTGTATCATATATACTATATAACAAGTATTTCTTTACACAATAACATCACTACAGTATCATTTTCATCCTATATCACATGGTATCAGAACCCTTTTCTCCTAGGTTTAGGTTTTCCAAAAGAAATCTCTGTAGGGGTAGATCATCAATTTTGGAGGCCATTGATTTCAGTTAAGGGATGACCACTATTCATCTATTTTACAGTATCTATCTTCTGTCCCCACTCTTTAGTCTTGGGTTTTGTTTCGATCTTTTCATCTCCTTTGAGTATTTTTTTTAACAGCGAACCATTCCTCCGAAATCTCTGACGACTTCTCCAGTTGCTGTGCAAGTTTACCAAAAATAGTGCATCTCTAGCAACCCAGCAATGTAAGCCCTCTTTGTGTCACCTTCTTTGGCGTCACCTCATATTGCGAAGACTGTTCAGACATCTGTGCAGCTCTTTTCTAGTGCTTGACTCCTTATCAGCTTCTCTGGTATCTCTGAATCTCAACAACGACCTTTTGCCTAGAAAGCTGCTGAACTAACCTCTGCACCAAATCTGGCAGATCTGTAGCCTTCTTCATCCCATCATCCCTGCTCTGGCTTGTGCTTGTGCCTTTGTGTTCTCTTCTTCCAACCTTTGTATCCTATCTTCAGCAGAGGCTATATCCAGCCTCGTCTAGGACCTCTTCCCTATTATTCTCTACCATGAATAAGGTCTTGTTGGACTTTTGTTCGCTGCTTCTCATCTCCCACCAGATCTGATTCCTGGTCTAAATACAGAGGGAAAGGATGACACCGAAGTTTGTTATTCATTGGCAAAGTATTTTGGATTTCAGCATATAAATCAAGCATTTTAAGATTACTCCTTGTTTCTGTGTCATTAACAGTGGCCAGACACAACTTTAAGTCTTCCTTTTCCAAGCATGCAAGACATCTCTTGCTGCCACCTAAGTACTATGAACATCTTCCTATCCTACTCTCATTGCCTTCAGCAACAAAGGTCGTTCTTCATCTTCTTGCAACATCTATTTGTTGGCTGATATCCTCTCAGCCACATTAGAGACTATATTGAGTGCTTTACTTCTCTGCTTTCTTTGGTCTGCTGTGTGCTATTGTATGTACTGTTGTCAAGAGTAGCAAACTTGAGAAACTTGTCTTCTGGGTGTCTTGCTTCATACCTCAGGTTCCCCCAGGATCGTCATTGAGTGATTTCCTCTCTTTTTGTTTGTTTGTTGCATATAGTTGTATGCTCCACCACAAGGAAAAGTCCACTCGAGAGACTTGTTCTTGGGGTCTCATTTCACTTTATCCTTGTTGACATGTCAATTTGACATCAAGACACAAATGCTTGTGTCCTGTCAACTATCTCCTAAGCTTTTTCGCTTGCATGCATGTATAGTTTCACTATTATTCAATTCTGTTTTGGGGTCTTGTAAAAAGTGGGACATAGATAGCATCTATGCTCTACCTTGATGGGGCATTAGAGTTATTAGATATTGAGTCATTTGTAGTAGGTTTAGTTCCACATTTAAATGTTTAGGTTTAGGGTTTTAAGTTGAGTCCTATTATACTTCCATGTCTCTTTACACAATAACATCAATACAAGTATCATATTCATACCATTTTACAGTATTCCATTGGAATTACACTAATGGAACTATAACTTGTACTGTGTAGAAATTTCCAAGATCTGCAGGAGCAGGATTACTTTGATACTACTGGATTGTTTTTACTTTGTCAAAATTATACTTATAATAGATGTTTGGTTCTACCATTGAGCAGTTAATAACTTACCATGTTGCAATTTTGTTTTGGGATGATATAGGCACATGGGTTGTATATTGAAGGTGTAGGATGTTAGATTGATCCACACTCCAATGAATGTCATCTTTACCTTTTTTCTATTTTACTTTTCTACATTCTATTCTCAAGGCAAGTTGGATAAGTGAGTGGAAGGTTAAACAGATCTTATTGTATTTCTAAGAAGATCCTTATATCTTGCTCCTAAGATTTGAAGCATAGCTTGTTGCTGATTGCTATTGTTGTTAACTCATTTTATACTCCATACTTTTCAGATTCTATAGTGTTCAGACTTCAGATTTTATTAAATGTTATCATGCCCTATTCTTGATTAGTTCTACTTTAAGCAAGAGAGTCAAAGCAGTCATTTTTATGAGCCACATTGTTTCCTAAATCGCTAATTGTTATAATGAGGGTTTGTTGTTAAAGGTATTTTGACTTTTTAAGTGTTTGACTAATTCAGGGTATAGTAGGTTAAAATAATTTTCTTCTATTCTTAATTTCCAACCACTGGAAGGGTATCTGACATATCCTTCCGATAGGGAAGGCATATGGTACGGACATGTGTCCAAGGACATGTTGCATTTAGTAAGTTTGTCTTAATTTGTTGCAAAGGCAAACGGTTGGGCAGTTTTCGTTTGAGGATTTTTTTTAATCAATAACTTTAAATGAGCTGACTTTCTTGGCCTGTTGGCTTGCATCCTATTAAGTCTGCCTACATATTTATTTCAACAAAAAGTGCTATGTGGTACCTTGCATATTGATGTTATGATTGCTAATTCCTGATTTTCTAGTTGCTGGAATTGTCTTTTTAAAAGTGTTTTTTTTTTAATTACAGATATGTAGGTTCATATTAACATTGATCTGAAGGCCTATTTTATTGATATATTATTGCAATTTCGGACAAAGCTCTTTGCAAACGATTGATGTGGTGTTATGATCTTTTTTCCTTCGTTTCTTGTGCATCTTACTTCTTTGTCCAAATGACTGGTTTCAACATAAATGTGAATAGGTACTCCAATCCAGAACAAACCCTATATTTGTATCATGGAAGGGCGGTGCGGTAAGCTTCCCAACCATTTCTTTGAAAAATAGTCTTTTTCAGATTATTTATTTATTTCTGCTAATTTGGGAATATTCTATATTTTTCCACATCATGTCATGTTGGATCTATCTGCCATATCTAAAAATGCTTATGCAATAATGACAATTATAGGCTGGATTGCTGGGTGCCAAACTAATCCTGGTGCTCATATTCGAATGATGATATATTAGTCTTTTTACCAGGTAATATCCTTCTTGGATTTCCCTAGAGTGCTTGGAACAAAGATGGATTTTCTAGTTAATTGCACATACCTGGGTCACAAGTGGAATAGCAATGTTGGATAAGCTTATTCTACATTGTGCTTAGCATGACTTGGGTCTTTCTATTGAATTCATCAAAGTGAAATGTAGATTAAACGTTGGCATTTTACCCTACTGAATGCATTTCTTCTAGGTAACTAATGGTCAAATGTGCTTAGTAACAAAAGTTATAATAAGGGTTGGCTTTGTCTCGTAGAAAATGTTTTCTGGGAAAATATTTTTTGGGGTGTTTTTTGCGCGAGATAAAAGAACAGTTGATGGAAAACTTTCTAGTAGTCAATGGAAAAAGTGCCCCCCTTCGCCCCATGTTCCACCGTTTTCAACTTCCGTCTGCTTGTCTTCCTCCACAACCATCCCTCCTCTCCATCCTTCACCTTTTCTGGTCCTTGCCACCATCCCAAATGGGCCTCACCCTATTAGTATGCAAAAAGTTATGCGAAGGAAGCTAAGGGAGAAGATGATGGAGGAATATCTTATTCATGTATCACTCAATAGCAGAAAATAGTCTCTTAAGATTATTTCAAAATTGGACCGGGTCCTGATTTATTGGAGCAACTTGGGATACATAAATTTTGGTCATAAAAACAGTTTATACACATAATGGTGAGGTTTAGTATGTTATTGCTTGCTAGACCATGCGTTGTATGGGAAACCCTTGCATTGCATCCTCCATGTAAAGCAAGCAACAATTTTTTCATTACTTAATACATAATACATTTGTTTCATTCAGAAAGACAAACAGATCTAGATGCATGTATAGGCGTATACAGGTGTTTGCATGGTCATAATTTTGTGCAAAAGTCGGGCATTTCAATCCCGTCATTTTAATTTGGGGAAGAGTATTGCAAGTCTAGATTTCTAACCATCTTATGTTGATATCCCTTTACATACGGATGTCTGATTCTCAGTTTTTTGCTGCAAAAATTGTTTTATTTGGAATGGAATATGGTTCAGATTTGAATAGAAATGCTTTTGTAGATTGATAGATCAGTTTGTGCATTAAACTAAAAGATATCCGAAGCGTGAAGGGACTTATTTTATGTTCTGTTTAATTCGTGGAGAATATTTGGCAGCTTATATAGGAAGTTTAAAGGATATTAATGCATGACTTCTTTTTGGAATTTCAGATTCTTGGTATCCTGGACGCTACTCGTGATGCTTGGATACATAGAGAGGATTGGATAAAAAATGGAGTTCACCCGGGGAGTGGAAGGAAATACAAGGACTCCTTTTATCTTCAGGCACAAGCGATGTGCTATCTCAATTCATAACAGGTATCATTTCTATACAAAACGCACACACGTTGACAATCAATTCCAAGCCATTACACTCACATCTCATCTCGAGTAAGCCTACGACCACCAATCCGATGTGTAAATAGATATTTCACAGTTCTTGTTATATATATATATATATATATATATTTCATCCATTGAGCTTTATGCAAAGCTAATCTAAATCTAAATCCAACAAAATTATTATTATTTTTATTATAATATTTGTTATTAAATATCTTTTGTTGATGTAATAGCAAATACAAGATTAATCTTTGAGGTTATTGTTGATATCTTCAACCTTTTCTCTCTCTCTCTCTTCTTTTCAGGTAATGAAATTATAAACATCAACGAAGATTGTGAAGGATCCCTTGCATGTGTCTGAGAAGTTTGCTGGTGAGAATGGACTTTGTATGGGAAGAGTGATATCATGAAAGTGAGTTTGGTTTCATGAATCAACTTTCTCCAAACCATGTAAATTTTGATAATCTATAGATACATTCACAGAATCCTTTGTACGGGATGAGTCTGATATCTTATCTGCTTGCAGGATTGACAACTTATTTATTTATTACTGATTCCTTTTTTTGGTTCAATTAAGTAAATTTCAGAAATAGCTACTTGCATTTTGACTCTGCAAATACTAGTTTGAGGTTTTGTTTTTCTTTTATATGAAGGGGAGGTTTGATAAACGGTAAAATTATTACTGTGTGATTACGAGTTCAGATTATGAAAATAATCATTTACAATCTAGGATAAGATTATATATAATAGATTAGATGTAATGTAGTTCGATCTTTCTTTTTTTTTTTTGTAGGATGTCAGCAAGAACTTTGTGTAGCAAGTGCACAAATTTTGAAACAAAAGTAACATAAAATCTGTTAAAATGTTAATAAAGAACAATAATGATAATGTAAACTTGAGAAACAAAAGTACTCTGTGAAGATATGAACCTTAGATATGAACCTTTTGTATTTATATCACAAATGTGAATTCAAGTCTGGAGTGCAAATGAGTCAAGTTACTTATGAACCGCTTGCAAATGGTTTGGCCAAAACTTGACTCAAGCACAAAGTTGACCAAGCTCGAGTCACCTTGATTAGGAATTAAGCTCTACTTAAGCTTAATTTTTTGGCTCAGTTGATTGTCAAGCTAAACGAACTAGTAATAATATATATTTTATAATATATAATATATTTATTTATTAAAAAAATAAAAACATTTGAGCTCGAGCCCATAATTAATTATCAAGCTCAAGTCTATAGACTCGAGCGAGCTCTAACAAGTATAAATAGAATTAATCCAAGCTGAAACCTAGGCTGGCTCGAGCTTGACCCATTTCCAACCCTCCTTTCTATTAATGACTATTAAAGTACCAATAAATAAATATGAAGTCTTCATAAAGCCTGAAAATAAAAGAATCTTTTCATAACTTCAATTATTTTCAATGGAGAAATTTTAAAAATATTTAATAAAATAAAATATGAATTGCTTATTATAGAAATAACTTATGGACACTTGCCTTCAACGCCTCTGCCAACCCATCCTAAGAGGTAAATCATGAGTGACTACTAGCCAGACAAAGAGAGGTATATGCTCGGATGCGCCAAGTTTCAACCTTAAGACCTCATGTGACAATCTTCCATGACTTAACCATTGCACGACCCTAAGGGGACATGAACAAAGCTTTCAAGTACATAAAAATGTGATATCAATTCCACTCACTTTTCATTTTATATCATGAGGTTCTAAAAGGATTTAACCAGTGTTTTTTCCCAGACGGGATTAAGAAGAAACTACAACTTGCTAAAATCACTAAGCTGTCTTCACGAAAAATCTATGAAACCCAATAAAAATACAATTCTCAAACAAGTTTGCTTCTGGTCCCCAAATGTACAGAGAGGCATGGGCAGACAATGTATAAAAGTAGATCGGATGAACATATGAGGTTGTGTTTTTACATTGCAGCTGCAAAACTACCACCTTTGGATTCCGAGATTAAATGCCTGAATTTGTAACCATTCTCTGCCTACTGATCAGAATCTGAACCTGAATCCTCACGCATATCGTACTCAACCACTAGACCAAGGTTGTCGACAAATTTGTGATATACCAGACATCCTCCACACTGTTCAAGTTATATTGTGAGCGCAAACATTGTATATATGATCACTTGAAAGACAATCACTAAGCCAGTATTGCAAAGGTTGTTGTTGTATGTATGAATAGATGGATGATAGTCACAGAGTTGCATCTTTAACTAAAATGAACTTTGATTGTTCGGAGCAAAAAAAAAAGAAGCATGATTATTGATTTCGGGAGCAAAGTTATTCAAACTAGACAGACAAGTAATGGTATTACATAATTGTCTAACAGATGTACAAGTTGTAACACAGAAAAAATGTCTCGGCTAAGGTTGGGATATATTACAATAGTTACCAAAGCCTTTCCTCGTTGGAACTTCTCATAGGGTAATAGATGTAGAGAAATAACATCTAACAATCATGTTGACCAAATACATGGATCTTATCCCGCACAGAACTCTATCCGATGCTATATCACAATAGATAAATTCTTTTAATTATATTAACTAGTCTTTTGTAGAGTGGAAAGGGCACCAGTTGATTAAAGGTGTACCGGATAGTAGGGTAAGCTTAGATAAGAACTTCAATATACCAATAGAAACTAGATAAATAACATTCCCAACAGAAATTACTTTCAGAAAACATTCATATCCATGCAACAAGAAAATATAAATGTTTTTCTCTCAAGCTAGATGGATCAGCATAGCTGTTGTACATACCTGTAAAAATATTGTTCCCTTTTCATATGCAACTCTATTGATGAGCCTCCTGGTTCTTTCACCGCATGAGTCACATGTGAATTGGACCAGCAAATTTCTCCTAGGAAGTTTTATTTCCTTGAGGAAATATGTCAGTGGTGGTAATAAAGAAAACAGAATAATGAACTGAATTGCAGTAGTTCAGTTGCCAATCAAAGATGAAAGGATTTATGAAACCTCATATTGGTTCTATATGCTAAACTAGTGGGTTGAACACAAACAACAAAATCCATTTGCATGGAACACTATTGTTGGCATGGCATTACTCAGATATGTATAAATTAGGTTTTAAAGTTATATTTGGCATGCCTCTTCCCTTCACATCTTTAATTACTTTGCATATCTAACTATGGAATTTGGTGATCTTATATGTTGATATCATCTTAATATATTGAACACCAAATTGCTCTCCGATATTAATAATTATATCTCTCCATAACCAAACATTTCACCTCCTACAATCCCCATACTGATGTAGCTTGCCTGTAAATCATTTCCTAGTTAAGGGCATCTTTATAGAAAATTTATCTTGCAGAATACAAGATTTAATAGTTTTCAAGAAGTATCTGCACATTTCCTCTTGTTGCAAACAGGCTTTCCCCTTACTTAGAGATGTAGACTCTGTAAATGGTCGGGATGGAGGTTGTGAATCACTTCAATGAAGATGAAGACCGAATGTATTGTTAGTAGCATAAAGCTAAGAGTGGTGCACCAGAGATGAAGCAGAGCATGTTGGGAGAAAAGTTTTGAGGATTGATGAGGCAACTGTGACGATTTCTCAGTACTACCTTGAGAATCAGTAGAGTAATCAGTATTTAATGCGACACCCGGTAATCATCAGTGTTTATTTGAGTTCTGGTTAATTTCTTCTTGCGATATAAATTGCTAGGGTTTCGATGGTTCTCCTGATACATTCGTTAGGGTTCATCTTGATTAATTGGGCACCACCAATCCATCAACTTGTCCTACAAACTTAACATTATGTTTCTCATCAGTCTTCTTCTTACTCAATCAAGCTATTTGCAAGTGTGATGTAGGTTAAGCAGATGATAAGAACAACCGACTGAGCTCGGGAAGACGAAATTAGGGGCGGAGCCTACCTGAGGCGAGGAAGGACTAGGAAGTGACTCGGAGGCAGCAGCATCACCTGCGGCGCAGGAAAGGAGGAAGATGCGGGAATTAGGGCGGTGAAGGTGGAGTTGTCGGCCGGCGAAGGCAGAGTGCTGCACCCGTAGCCGGTGGACACGGTGGCTTTGGCGCGGCGCCTGCAATCCAATCGGTGCGCGGCGGCCGAGTTGTGTCGGAATGAGAAAGGGACACGCCGGAGCGGACGCAACGGGAGCCGCGGCGGCCATTGATGCGTCCGGAGGCCAGACGAAGGAGGGGACCAATAGTATGTACCCATCCGGCATCAGAGAAATTTTCAATTCCCATCCCTGGAATTTAGTAATGTTTAATTAACCGCTCACATTTTGGTCAATTATAGTTTCATCCCATCTCTGCAAAGATAACATTTTACATGTTGGTCCAGAGATGAATGCTTTACTATTCAAGAGTGAAAGTGTAAAAAATAAATAATTAAATATAAAAAAAGTAAATTTGAATTTCCTAACAAACAATTTTATATTAACCAATCAATTAAGGTTAATTTACTTGTACGATCATTTTGCTCTCCTCACTCTCTCTCTCTCTCTGTCTCTCTCTCTCTCGGTCGCCATTGCCATGCCCTTTCCTCAAACTGCATTGATCTGGATTTCGATCGGCCTTCCCGATTCATCTCTGATTGGAGACTGTCGGAAGTACGAATTCGAGGCATGAGCTTGTTTTTTTCGACTGGTATTTATTCGTTTTCTAGCTTTTTTGGTTCCCTCAAGTTTTCCCATTATCCGGTATTTAGATCATTCTGGGCAAAATGGATCGAGCCCTCTTCGGAATTATTTCCTTAAGTTTTCATTCAGTTTTGATTTGGGGTTTCGGTTTGAGTCTCCTTGTGTCGGTCGATATTCTCGTAATCATGAATTCCACCTGCCTCTTTTCTTCGATTGGCATGCGGTTTTGAAATAGGGTTTCTATTGGAGTTTCCTTATCTAAGTCGTATTCTCACAAAAGGCAGGAGCTTTGCCTCTGCGTCTGAAGGAGAAATCAAAATCCTATATGTAGTTGTACTTTCTCCTATTTCTTCAATTGAATTTCCGGCCGATTAAGATTTGTTGTGATGATGCTCTGCATACAAGTCTCCTAATTGAAACTTAAAGGTTGCAGCTTTTGGGTTCGAAGTTGTTGCTGAGTATTTAAAGAGAGCCCTACCATGGATAAGGAAAAGGATCTATTTGTAAACGATGGATATTTCATGGACAGGATCAAGCGACTCCAGCAAGAGAAAGGAGCTGTTGCAGCAGCCACTGATCAGCCTAAATCTACTACTTCATCTAGCTCTTCTGTTGCCTTGAAACCTACAACAATAGTTAGCAAAAGGCCATTAGAAGTCAAATTCAATGATATCAAGAAGGGAAACCCCCAGGCTTCCGGTGGCAAGCTTGCTTTTAGCTTGAAGCAGAAGACAAAAGTTGCATTGGCACCAGTTAAGTTCATCACCGACGAGGAAGAAGAAGCTGAAGATACAGTTGTATCCAGAGATGAACATTTTAAGCGGCAGAAGTTAGGTCAGGGTGATACTTACCATTCATCCTCACAACTGGAGGATGTTGGTAATTTGTCGTTCTTTTTTACTTTCTATTGCTACCTTCATCTATACCAATTTTCCTACCTTTCACCAAGCACACACTTCACATGGAAAAGTTTAATATGAAATATACCATGATTTACTGGTTACACCAACTACTGGCAAACATAGAAGGATTGGAGTATATTTAATACAAAATTTCCTTATGTTGTTGCTTTTATTGAAATTTCTCAGTGTGTTAAGTAGAATCTGTATCCTTGATATTAACTCTTTTTTGTTGTATAGCTGATGGTTTGGTCTTTCACTGTAATGATCAAGTAAATTGTCATACCCCTTATATAGAAGAACTAGACCAAACTTTTTGATCAACAAATTGATTATCTAGGACTCATTTATGAAGGCTGTGAAACATAACTTTTTGTTGTTTGGATGTTTGCATATTCTTAGATAATAGGTTTAATCACATATGGTTCACCATCATGCAGCTTATATAGACTACTTATATCTGAAGAAAATGGTTATTTTTGTTTAGAAACAGAGATGAACTGATACAGCAAACAAATCTATCATCAATACAGAATGCTCCATCAGTTTATGTAGGTCCAATTGTTGTTCATCTGTGTGCTTCACACCCCTGTTTAATTGTTTAGCTTCCACCTTCATAAAGATTATTATCCCATGTACATGGACTTATGTGAAACATCTTAATGTTAAACAAATATCTAATCATTTGGAATTGCTAAAGCATTTGCAAGGAGAAATAATAACTAATTTTTGATTCACTTGCATGTTTACAAGTATCATGTCCAACTCTTACTGTGCTCCTACTTCATGCATGATTTCTGCTAGAAATTCTTGAAAAGTTTTATTTCATTAATGCAGCCTGTGTCTTTTAAATATCTTCAATCTGCATTGGTGGAATGAATTGTTTGAAAGAATCAAAATGGCAGGCCCGCTACAACAGTAATTTGCATTCACTTGTTCATGCACGGGGTATTAATCAGTTCTTTAAGTGACATGCAGCACCGTCTTCTCCTAGTGATCCAGCAGTCAGGAAAGTTGCAGATAAGCTAGCAAGTTTTGTCGCAAAAAATGGAAGACAATTCGAGCATGTCACATGCCAAAGGAATCCTGGTGACACACCTTACAAGTACGTGTCCTTGAATTTTCATTTTCAAGATGTATATGTTTTTGTGCTGTAAATGTCCACAAGGGTTAACTTAATCATTTTGCATGTCCAAATAATTGAAATGACCTTTCAATATGTAGATAACGAGCACACAACTATTCTCTTAAATGCAAAAATGCTATTGTGCCTATTATTTTTGTTTTCATGTGCATGCAAATACTTTTTTATTTGGGCAAAAATCAAAAGGGTGCTCCTTTTCAAAAGCGTCTTTAGCATATTTCTCATTCCAAAAATCCTTTTATTCCTTATTCCAAGGCTTTTATAGCAGCTACTACCATAGCTGCTATAAGTTACCGTCATAACTGCTACAATAATATTCACTGGATTTTGACCAAGTTAAATTGATTTTGATAAAGTTTGACCAATTGGAGCAATTTTGCTCTATGCTGTAGCCTAGTGTCATAGTTGCTACACCAATGTTGGAATAAGTGTATTTTTGGGATGAAAAATATGTTTGGACGTCATTATAATGGTTTTTGAAAAAGGGGTGCCCTTTTAACGAAAACAACAATAAGGGGTGCTCTTTTTATTTTATCACTGGCATGTTCTTTCTCTAATAAATATATGAGCAGAGTAAAATGAAGTTTTTTATGTATTGCATATCTTAGCAAGTCAAGCCTAAGATATATGTGAATGTTTGTAGGTTTTTGTTTGATCATAATTGTTCAGATTACAAATACTATGAGCATAGACTCTTTGAAGAGGAAAATACTCTTGCACAATTGAAGGAGTCCAAGACATCAAATTCTGGTAAATGCCACGTGTGCACCAGTTTCTCTTCTTTTTAGTTAATTCTAGGTAATTAATGTGCTATTGTATGTGAGAATAGTAATGTTAGATCCAAGGTTTTACTTCTGCAGACAAGGGAAGCACCTCAACTTCTAAAACATCAACTGGTTCTCAAAGAAGCACTTTCCAACAACATTCGAATTACCAAACGCCTGCATCGGCTTTATATGGATCTTATGAGGGGTCTAGCTCTTATGGGAGATCTGGTATGCTTGTTTAGCTTGTTTTATCTCAGCAATAAGATGTTACACTGATTAGATTGCTCATAGCCTAGGCCATTCATTTACCTATCTTACTAGTTTAGAATCTGTTTCTTAGTCTAGGTGCATCTTTCATATACGGTCTATGTACAACTTTTCTCTCTCTAATAGACTTTGTATCCCACTTTCCTGTCCCTTTCCTAGCCAGTTGGCTAGAGGGTGATAAATTTGCTACAATGGGGTAGAGATCAAATCCCGACGGCCACATG
>JBBPFP010000126.1:4079294-4091279 GCA_037974795.1 Kaempferia galanga | reverse complement strand
AATATTATTCAATAATAGTATAATTTATTCTATAAAAATGTCGACATAATTTCTTCAGAAATTGAGTTTTCAAACAAAATCACATTTATAATATTCTAACTTTATATATGTAACAGGTAAAACTAAATTTTATTTAAAAAAATACAAAGATATCAATATCAAAAAAAAAAAAAAACAAGAAGTTGAAATTACTAATGAGTCTTAAAATTATTTTTAATATAAATAAAAAAAATATTAATATAATTTAATTTTAAATTTCACTAAATCAATTAAGAGTCTAGATTATTAATTAAATAACTAAATATATAAAGTCCTTAGTTTGTGCTATACTAGATCTCGGTTAAGTAAATTACTTTGACGAATCAATTTATTAAATTTGTGAAGTGGAATTCGGAATTTTGGTGTTAGGCTTAATTGCCTTAAGGAGATGGTTGACTAAATTTAATGGTTTGCCTTTGTGTCAATTTGGCTTGGTCAAATTTGTATTTTAAAAATCGAATTTTGTTGATAATTTAGTCCAATTTAATTATAAAAAAATTGAACAATGGAAGAACAAGTTAAAACGGGAAACTTTTACAAAATAAAAATCAACGAAATTGCATATTTAATTTAAAGTTGCTTTTTGAATCCGTTCTAAACACTGTGATTTAAATTGGATATATTTCATTTTTTTATTAAAAATACATATATATTTGAATTAAAATAAGAAAATGTATTTTTATCTATTTATAACATAATATATCTGAAACTATAAATATTGAAAATTTTAAAAAAAAATCCGATAATCATGTTTTGAGTAAAGTCAAATCAAATTATATTATAAAGTCATGCCTAATATTATCATAAAATAAATTATGTTGCAGAATGCCCGTTGGAGGGCCTCCAAGTTGACAATTTCATTTTTTGCCATAAATATTTAAAATATAATCCAGTTTCAAAACATTGGGAGAACAAATGTACAATTGGGCCTAAGGCCCATAAGCCACTAAAAAACCTAGTTTTTAATCTGAATTTAAATATGAGGAATTTATCAACTATCATTAGTATAAACTTAAACATAAAAAAAAGTCTACATAGAATATATATTCTTTTTATTTTTTAATAATCCAAATGTTCACTAATTCTAAAGATAGACAATCTTTCTCTCAGGTTCACCTACGAAGTATATCCAGAACTTACGCATATTCAAGATATTCATATCATTCGAAATTCGAATCTGATCTTCTAAATTCTTTGAATTTGAAGTTTCTTGAGGCCTTCCCAATCAACTGTATCAATGATTTGGATGCTTATCCATAGCTTAGAGCATAAGCTTATCTATTATGTTATGGTCTATTTTCTTTTTATATTCTCAATTTTTTTTTATTTTTTTTTTGGTTAAATATGCAACTAATTCGATCCTGATCTTATCAACTTTTTCTGTCAGACAGCCTTTAATCATCTCCCCATCTCACTTTTTTTTTTTTTTTATACATATTAATCATAATCATCAAAGCCACATTTCAGTCAAGATGTAAAATCATCAGCAAGTTTCGAAGATTTGCAAAAGCAGAGAATAAAAGCTTTTGTCTACACATTGACAATGAAAAGATAGTAGTTTTGTGAAAATTTTATTTAAATGAAAAAAAAGCAAAGATATATGATTATCTATTTTATATTTGAATTCAATTGATTAAAAAAAAGATACTGACCTCAATAGATGCTATTTTCCACTTTGTGTCACCTTCTCACCAACCATTTAATCCAAATAAAGGGCCATTAGACATTGTGATCAAAGGCTTCTAATCGTAAGCTTTGCTTTCAGATTTCACATTTTGACCTGTTCAAAAGCACAACAAGAAGTACAATTGTTAAGCCAAATAGGCAATAATAAACAAAAGAACAGTTCACATGAGCCCTATTAATCTTTTCCAAGAAGTAGGTCCACTGTTTGGTTTCTGTAAACCGCGTTCACCGGCTACACAGATTATGATATATATAAAACGAAGAAGAAGAATCACCTAATTTTTGGATAATCTTCACATCACAATCTAGTTTTAGTTGGAGATAGTGAAGCTGAAATCTGAACTTATCAAAGGCTATGTGGATTCAATGAGCAGAAGCCAGTAATGTTGCACTGGCTGGTGATAAGAGTCTTTATCCTCTAACAAGAGCAAAAGAATAAAAATATATTAAAAAAAAAAACTTAAGGATATGAATTCTTCCAAGCTAATAAGTAGGCCCTCTCTCTCTCTCTCTCTCTCTGCGTCAAAATAATTTCTTTGAGTCGCTTCAACCATTAACTTACCTGGGTTTATATGCTCTGCTAATTGCAAACAGGAGACGTTTCTTTGTTGGCTCGAGTTTGATACATTGATTGCACAGAGCCTAATAAACAATTACTTCTTTTTCTGCCTGTTTCAGTAATAATCACAATCACACATTTATAATTTGCTTAACAAGAAAAAAGAATATAACAAATCTATTCTCTGTACTAGCCTGTGTATTCGACGCAATCACAAGACGCTTGGATTTTGCCTTGTTTTCCTTTTTATTTTAACGCACAATCTTTGATTGATAGCTATCGACAACAATCAAAAGTATAGCCACACAACCGTTGTAGGCCATGCTGTCAAAATCTACACGCTAAAAACTTTTTTTTATGTAATTCAAAAAACAAAAGTGATCGAGGAGTTGCACCTACAAAATGATAGCTATCAAGCTGAGTTGTAGCCGGCTTCAGCTGCTTTCTCTGGTGAATCCCACCTGGAGAATGGGCAGTGTTTGTCAAGATACCTTCATCATAAATTGCCTCGAAACCTCCAGTTTTTTTTGTCACGGTTGTCTTCTCTGGAAGTGAGAAGAGGAACAAGAGCTGCTTGAAGTAAAGAAGTGTGCAGTGCAATGGCCAGCTTGGGGGATGCAGCTGGGGCCATGGAACTCTTTGCTAGTCCTTCTGACCCTGTAATAATTGAGCTCAACAGGTTGCAAAATCGTATCATGGGTATGTTTGTCCTTTGAACTTTTTTCCTTTAAAGTTGCTGTTCTACTTTTAGTCCCTGACCTAATTGTTCAGACATCCATTTTTCAAAAATAAATAAAATAAAGGGTAGGAACACTTGAACCATGGTTTCCTGCTCGTTTGGTCAAGCTTTCATTAAATACTATGGTTACTCTATGGTTGAAGCTGAAATACAAATTACAGAGGGCATTTTTCTTTGTGTATTGTGAATTTCTTGAACTTGGAAAATTGAATTCTTGCAGAAAGAGTTTAGCTCATTCCCATAGAAAATGACAAATTTGGGAAGCTGGAAACCAGGCAAACAGTAAGCATAGATATGAAGATCAAACAAACGAGGTCTGAGACTTAATCTGGACAAACCATCCAGATTTCCATATTACCTTCAAGATAAAATATATGATTCATAAGAGTTCAGGTTCTAGGTTTGCTTGTTAGAATGCTCAGGAAGGTTAAGATCAACATAGCTAGCTTGAACATGTAATATGAGGTAAATCTTTACTCTTTCTGGATGAAAATCCAATGTAGGTTTTCTTGATAATCATAATTGCCTTATTAGTAACAGCCATTGAAGCAAGACTGCCAGACACTCAAAGATGTTAGCTAGTTTGTGATGGTAGTTGGCTTACCTGTATGAAAGAAAATGATCTGCATGAGTTCTTATCCACTTGTTTCTCATCTGAATGATTCAGTTTCAACAACATCAAGGCAAGACCAAGTATAAAAGAAAGTGGTTTTGACTACTAATCATTTTCTTTACAACATTGATCTAGTTATTTGAGGAGGGAGAATCAATTTTATGGACCCCAATTATTAATCAAGATTGTTTTGTGGTCGTCTATGTAGGGATCATACTTCTACACTGCATCATTTTGTCTTTATCTTATTATAAACAAAAAACAAAATGAAGCTAGTTTAGCTTCTGGCAATAAGTTTAATAGCATAAATTCATTTGAACTAACTTGACTAAATTCAGAGCTTAACCTGCAGAGAAGGAAAGGGAGTTGGGACTAGCTAAAAATGAAATCAAGGCCTTGAAAGCAACTGAAATCTTGAAGGATAAGGCTGTTATGGAGGCAAGTAGAGAATAAGAAAATGAGACAATCAGTAACCCAACCAAGTATCCTTATTGAGTTTGAACTAACCTTTTCTATTTCATGTTCTCTAGTTAAGCAATGAACTGACGAAAATGGACGAAAAACTCAGGACCACCGAGAAACAACTTGAACAGAAGGTTTTGATAGACTACTTTTTACAGATAAAAATGTTGTAGAGTGATCAGCATCTTGGCTAGCTGACGAAACCATCATTTGCTACATTGCAGAATCTTGACATCAAAAAACTAACCAATGAAAAGAAAGAGGCACTGACAGCACAGTTTTCTGCAGAAGCAATTCTAAGAAGGGTCTACGCAACTCAAAAGGATGAGGAATTCATTCCTGTTGAGGTTCTTATAGCACCATTTGAGTCAGAAATCAAGCAATACAAAAATGAGGTACCATTCTCTAACATTTTCCATTCTGGAAGTATGACTAAATTATAGCATTATAATTCTAAAAATATGGGATTTTACAAACTAATCACATGCAGATTCTGATGCTTCGAGAGGATATAAAAGCATTGGAAAGATTGACAAAGTCTAAAGAGGCAGGACTAGTGGGAGCAGAAAGTCTTCTGCATAGTGCACTTGAACAAACAAGGAATGTAGAAGTGGTGCAGAACAAAAATCTTGAATTGAAAAGGCAAATAGAGATCTGCCAGGCATAATTAGCTAGCATTAAACTATTGCTTTGGCAAATTAACGAAGTACCAAGCCAGGCTTAATGATTTTTTTTTTTTTTTTTGCAGGAAGAGAACAAAATTCTGGAGAAAACATATAGAAAGAAAGTTGTTGAGGTAAAAAAACTAATGAAAACCATTCATGAACTTGAGGAATCTATTCTAGCTGGAGGTGTGACTGCCAATGCAATAAGGGACTATCAACGCAAGATCACTGAGTTAAATGTAGGTTCCAGTCCATTAAGTATTGCAATTTGGCTCTTTGTATCTACACTGAAGGTTAAAATTTTAGATGATCAACAAATTTCTAGGAAGACAAAAGGGTGGTTGAGAGAGAGCTGGCTAGAGTTAAAGTTTCAGCAAATAGGATAGCGACAGCCGCACCTAATGAGTGGAAAGATGATGGAGACAAAGTCATACCTGTCAAGCAGTGGTTGGAAGAGAGGAGAGTTTCTCAGGTTTGCTAATCTATGAAAATTCTCTTATAGTCTCAATAGGTTATGCTGAAACCATCTATACGTGGATTTGTTTTGCTGTTCAAGTGCAATAACATGGTTTCTGACATGTCTCTATTTGCATCGCTGACACTAAGTTTTGGTACATATATGATTTCTCCTGATAGCTCTTAATATTGGCAAATTGTAGGGAGAGATACAGAGGTTAAAGGATAAGTTAACTTTAGCAGAGAGAACAGCAAAGACAGAGAACCAACTGAAGGTAAGATACTTAATGACCAGGTCTTGCCTGAATTGAAAAAAATCAATATTTTTTATAATGTTCACCCTGTCATTGCAGGAGAAACTAAGCTTGAGATTGAAAACATTAGAACAGGGCATGAAGCATTCAAGTCTTCCCACTGAGAGAAAGAAGAGTGGATTGCTATCACCTAATGACCTAAAGAAGAGTCCTAATGCACCCAACAATGCAACTGTATTGCAGAAGCCTAATTCAAATTCTGGAGATACTGATAATGCCATAGGAACGGAGAATTTAAACTCAAATGTTGTGAAAAAGAATTTTCTAGCTTTGAGAAGCAAGTCATATAATGACCCTGGGAAGGAAAATGCAGAAACAAATGTTAGGCCCAATGGACATGCAGATGATGTTATTACTGGAAGAACAGAGGTCAACCACGAGGTTAATGAAAAAAAATATGGAGACATCAAATCACAGAATGAGAGCCTAGAAAATGGCTACGAAGATATGGTGTCAGGCTTTCTTTATGACACACTGCAAAAGGAAGTCATAAACTTGAGAGAATCTCACAAGGACAAGGATAGTGTATTGATCATGAAAGATGATGAGATCAAGGTCTATATAAAACAGTTCATTCTACTAGGGTTAACACATAAGTGCTCTTGCTTAATTAAAATAATTTCTTTCTTTCAGTTCCTCCTAAGGAAAGTTGATGTGCTAACAAAGGCTGCAGATGTGGAATCCAAGAAGAAAAGAAGTAATGCTAGAGAAAAGGAAATGATGCTTATCTTGGAGGACAAAAACTGAAATACTGACATCTGAAACAGGTAGGTAAAAACAGGTTTCAGGGGTTGTGAAACTCACTTTATCCATCTACCACATTCATTTAAATACACTGACATAAATTTTAATCTAAATGGTAGCATTTCTCTCTACTTTCTCATAAGTACATGCCAAAGTTGAGAGTTATTATCGCTAAGGTTGTGTGTGCATTATTTTATCTTGCACTGCTAAAATCTAACAGCTAGTTCCACAGGTTTGTGAAGTGACTGAAGCATCAAAAGAATTCAGAGCTTAGAAGTTGAACATATCATCTAATGGTATGTTGTATCTGGTGATTCTAATGTACAGTTTCAAAAAATTATCACATAATAGAAAAGATTGTGAAGTTCCTACCCTTTTTATTTTTATTCTTTTTTCACTGTGCATGTAGCATACAATTGAGTTCCAAGCATGTTGAACATTGTATTTGCGATGGAGTAATAGAAAGGAAAAATGTGAATCATTTTCATTAACTGATCCCTAATGTCACATGCTTTACCTCTGGGCATATTCAGTGGAACCAATCATATGTATCTTTTGTAGGAACAATTATGAAGTGAATACTAACCTAAAACAAGTAATTAAGTTAAACTTGAGTTGACTGATAACAACTTTAATTATTGGAAATTTTGGCAGAAAAATTACTTCAAATCCTTCACTTGAATCGAGTGCCAAGTTTAAACTACATTGTTCATCAATAAGAGCTTACACACAACCAACTATATGAGAAATGAACAAAGATCACTACTCATATGTAATACGAATAAAAAGGAGACTAGCTCTGCTTTTGCAGTTATGTATTGTGAAGAACCTTAGTGAGATGCAGGAACCCCTGAAAGTGGAGGAACAAGCAGAGGTTTGAAGTAGATTTCCAAATGCCGATGCAACTGAGGGAGGTCGTTGTTAATCGAGTGAAAGACAGAGAAGTAAAACGTCATATTCCAAGGCCATCCCACCAAATTTAAAAAAAAAAATGAGCTGAAGATATTATTGGAGTTCTGAAAGTATATGCTAACGGCATAAATCTATACATGGATGTAGCACTCGTCACAACATATGACATTGTTGGTGTTGGAGGGATATTCAGAGATGAAGAAGGACACATATCGGTTGTATTCATGGAGGCACTAAAACTGACTGTTCATGGACGCGGAGCTAAGTAGCATCAGAAATGGGTTAGGAATTGCCTAGGATAGGGGCATTAGTGCATTGAGATTATTCACTGATAGCAAGGAGACACGGAGGAATATACATAGTGAAGCCAAAACTGGAAGAGATTGGTCCAGCAAGTTGAAAGCCATCGTGCAGTTGCTATGCAGGGAATGGAATGTCACCTATCACCACATGTTAAGGGAGACTGAAGCAGATTGGCTAACAAATTAAGAGGCCCTTAGAAATAGATGCAGTAGGATTGATTCTGATGTAATTTCTGTGGATCTGTTGAGGCGCCTCTCTTAGTCTGTGGAAGGGGGGATGAATATCTTCTTATTGACATTGATTCCAGTAATAATTGGCCCAGTTAACCGTTAACCCCAAAAGGAGGGGAAAAAAAGGCTGCTTTAGAGATTCAGATGGGATAGGCAAAACATAAAATGGGGATGCCAAGGAACACGATTGAGTCATCTTCTGGATAAGAACCACACCACACCTTTGCTCTACATTTCATTGTCGTGCACTGGGCTGCCTTTGTACCTGTTTTGATTGTTGACGGCATCATGGTTTAAAAGATCATTATGTGTCATTTAGCACAAAAGCATCATATATTCAGCTGGTGGAATAGCACACGCAAAATGGGCACTCCTCTACATGAGGGTACATCCACCTAATCTACACTCAAATACCTAATTATTTGTTCCCCTGAATCAAAACGTGTTTTCTCCTCCACCTCTGCAAGGTAGACACTCCTCGGTGTGAGGCTACCTCCAACTAATGTACACCCAAACACCTAATGATTGGTTCCCTGATTCAAAACATGTGTTCTCCACCACTGCAAGGTGAGGTGAGGGATCAAGGCTTCTTCCACAGATTTTCTTCATTGACTAGGGTGTCAAACAGGCTTAACAATATAAAGCATGACAGGATGGGTAGTTATTGTGGACCCAAGGCATATGCCAGAGAAGGGCATTAGTCCATTATGAACCGTCTAGCTAGAACCAGGTTTTCTTTTTTAATAATTGACTGTTTACATTGCAGACGTTTTACATATGAGATTTTGAATGATGCTTGATCATTAGATTATATGCATTATAATTGAAAGGGCATATTTAAATTTAAAAAAATGAAAAATACAATTAGGCAAACACAAGACACGGCCCTTTTAATTATCTATTTCTAGGTGTCTCAAACAAGGGAATGCTACCTTGAGTTCATCAAAGCACTCAATTGCTCCTTAAAAGTTAAGGACAACAGAATCAAGCAAAAATAATTTATTGACACAGAGAGTATTTATTAGAAATGTAGCATCATGCATTAGAAATCAGCTCATGTAAGATGAGTTCTAACACCTCATTGAGCATAGAATCAAGGGAAAAACAATAAGAGCAGCAATCTCCTTTCAGAAAGTTTTCATTTACCTAACTCTGTAGCCTAAGCAGCAACTATGTAAGATGAGTTCCTCGACTCCAACCATGATTGAGCTGCAACTTTTGTGGTAAGAAACCATCCAGCCTTGTCTGGTGCTTCATGAAATGGTGCACCAATTTCTCTCAAGTGAGGCTCAAAAGCAGATGCTAACCCCTTTTCTGAGTATTTATGTTTTCCATGCCCTGTGTGAATACCAAGTAACGGAGGCAAGTCCTGCCCATTCTGCAAGGATTTGGTTAAATCATTCATCCATACATGTAATGCAGTTAGAGCTGCTCCAAGTGAGAGACTCTTCACATGTAAGGACCACTGTGTTGCAGATCGAGATTGAAGATCTGTGTATATCTCAAGCTGAATTGCCAGGTCGAGGAGCACACAAGCTCTTTCCAAATAGTTGAGGTTTACACAGAGATCTATCAAGCAATTACTATAAGCTCTTTTGACTTCACTACTCACATTATTAAAGAGTACTTCAGCTTCTTGTCTAATAGTATCATTGTCACTTCCCTCATCCACCAGTAACATTACTAAAGAACCCAACTGAGTATTCCCTCTTTCAATACAACCAATAATCTTCCCTAGTTCTTCTGTTGCCGTCTGAGCTGTCACATTCAAGAGGCATCCACAGAACCTTTCATCAGGTTTGATCCCCCACCCTACAAGTTTGTCAAATGCTTCAACAACACTGTCAGTCCTTCCAGCATTACCGTAGCACTGGATTAAAGATGTAAGCACAAAAATATTTGGCTGAAACCCAGCTTCTAACATGTTATTCAACATGCTTTCAGCCTCAGAAACTTTTCCACTACATGAGTATGCAGTTATCAAGGCTGAATAACTCCAGCTATCTGGTTTGGACTCATTTGATAGACCCTTCATTTCATTAAATATTTTCACTGCTTCATCAACCAAACCAACGTCAGCACACATTGACAAAAGCATATTGTATAAGATGATATCAAGCTCCATTTCTTTCTTCATCTGCTTATACACGCTGAGCGCATCTTCAGCATATCTAGCTTTAGCATATGCTCGCAGAAGAGCTGAGTATGTTGCTCTGTTAGGAGCCAACCCCGTGCTGCACATTTCACGGTAAATAGTCTTGACTTGCCATGGCCTTCCGGCCCTGCCCATGGCATCCAACAATGTATTGTAAATAAAAACATTTGGCTTCACGCCAAGAGCCTTCATTTCCTCATACACATTCAATGCTCCATCAAAATTACCTGATATTCCATAGACCCTTATCACTGTAGCAAAAGTCACAGGATCAAGCTGCCACTTTTCTTCACGAGCTCGGTCGTACAACTCAAGAGCCATCTCCACATTACTCGACCGACCATAAGCGTCAATCATGGCCGAGTAGGTGATATCATCTGGGCAGCATCCAAACTCGGGCATTTTCTCAAACAACTTGACTGCTTGTTCGGGCTTGTTGCAGAACCTCGCACAGCTAATCATGGTCGTGAACGTCACATTATCCGGCTTGATTCCCTTTTCCAGCATCTCCCCCCATAGAGCCTCCGCGCCAGCCCAGTCCTTGGACTTTCTGAAAACCTTAAGTGCGACGTTGTGGAGAATTACATCCCTTTTGATCCTGATGTTGCTCTGGAACCAACGAAGAGCAAGGACGGCGCTACGAGAGTTGGACATGGAGTTAAGGATGATGACGGCGTCCTGCTCGGAGACGGCGCTGCCGAGGGAGGCGAGGATGGTGGAGATGGCGAGGTCGGAGGAATCGGAAGAGTCGAGGGAGGCAGCAAGGCGGATGAGGAGGGCATAACGAGAGCCGGAGGAGTGCTGGCGGAGGCGGGAGGCGCGGGGGCTGTTGGGGTTGATCCAGATGGAGTGCTTGGAGGGCGTCGGATTGGCAGATGGAGGAGGAGGAGGAGGAGGAGAAAGAGAAGTGCGGGGATCTTCTAGGTAGACGTTGAGGGGCTCGTGGGGATGCCGATGGAGATGAAGGAGGAAGGGGAAGGAAACAGGGTGGGAGGGAATGAGGCTTCTCCTTCTGCTCCTCCTGAGTGAGGGCGACGAAGAGGGAGGTAGAGGAAGGGAGGAAGAGTGGAGGTGCGTAAAAGAAGGTGCCGCACGAGAGACGTAGAAAGCCATCACCTTGTTGAAGCCGCCACCGCCGCCGCCGGTGCTGGGGACTCGCTAGCCCCGTTGGTTGCCTTATCGGATAATTCCCCTCCCGTCCCGATGGAGCTCCAAAAAAGGAATTAATTTTCGAAGGGAACTACAAAAATATCTCGAAACGTATGAGGGAAAAATTAAATTCCATTGCCGGGATTTGAACCCGGGTCGCCTGGGTGAAAGCCAGGTATCCTAACCGGACTAGACGACAATGGATTTTATTTTAAAATGAATCACGTTTTAATATAAACTTGACTCGTAAACAGTTGGATGAGAAACATCAATTCGACCCTTCAAAAAATATTAATCTTTAATCTTAACCTTTAAGACATTTAAACGTTATAGTTCGCCGTTTTGAAACATCGGTTAAAGTTCGATTCGTGTTTCTAGCTCAAGATTATTTATTTTTATTTTAAAAAATAATTAAATTTTTTTAAATTTGAAAATAAAAATAAAAAAATATTTAAAAAAGCTTTCACTGTCTCCTATGCATCTGTTTGGATACAAAGAAATTAAAACTCATACAGTTCATTTATCTTTTTAGGCTTATTATCTTAGCAAATGACAGATAAGAGGAAATTTATTAAATTAAAATTGAAATTCAACTCTAATTTATCTGAATTTATCTGTTGAGAAGATCTGAATTGATAATCTCAAAATGCAAAGTAGGAAAAGATGAGTTACTTAAGATAATTGAGCTGCCTAAAAGATTTGGTTGTGGTCGAGCTACATGATTGAGTCACCGAATCAAACGAGTCACTGAATGTCGCCCAACTATAAAAACCACTAGGAACAAAGTTTATCTTGTATAAAACTGAATAGATAATATTGGGCCATATGACACTGTGGATTATAAGTTAATTGAGTATAGACTGTTCAAATATGTGGAGGCTCATTCCTCCGAATTCTGCATATAATTGCACAAACTCCAATAGACTGTTAGAGACCGGGTCAGAATGGGTCATCAGCTC
>JBBPFP010000126.1:4020749-4034357 GCA_037974795.1 Kaempferia galanga | reverse complement strand
AGGGACGGGTTGGCAGAGGCACTGGGGTGGGTAAATCGCCTTTTACCACATAATTTATGTCCAATTCGCCACATGGGGTCAAGAGGTCGAAACTCGGCGCGCCTTAGCATGCCTCCCCATACCTTAATCATTTGCATTAATAGCTAGTAGTCACCCGTGATTTACCTCCTCAGGGACGAGTTGGTGGAGACGCTGGGATGAACGAATCGCATTTTGCTACATATTTATGTCCAATTCCTGTTCTGTGTTAACCATTTGCACTAATGACTAGTAGTCACCAATGATTTACCTCCTTCGTGTTGGTTTAAGGACGGATTAGCGGCAATGGCGGAGCCAACTCGAGTGATCTACCCGGGCTGATCTCAGGGCGTGAGTCATGAGTCCCGACGCCGTCGCCCGGGCTACACGCCGATGCCGTCACTGTCACCCCGGGCTAGCCACCCCTTTTTTTCCTCTTTTCCTCTATAAAAATTTTGATCAGTCATTTGTACCCGAGCTAAGGCATTGATTAGCGGGGGTGCGGGAGGCGAACGAATCACCTTTTGCCATATATTTGCTGCGGGAAGGGTCTCCTTGGGGCGGTGCGATGGTTAAGGTATAAGAGGTTACCACATGCCGTGATTTACCTCCGCGAAGGTACTGGTGCGAGTGAATTATCTTTTGCTACCTATTTAGTGTTGGAAGGATTTTATTTTTTAATTTTATTATGAATAAACAAATAGAATATTTTAAAGAATATTTCTTTTTAGTGATACGGTGTAGGTGGATTGGAGTTAAAATATTGTTTGGTATCAAAATTGTATTATTTTAGTGTGAAAATTATATCAAATATGCGACAAAAGTTGATTTGCTCGCCCTCAGCGCCCACGCAATCCATCTTTGAGGCAGCACAGAGGAGGTAAATCACAGGTGATTAATAGCCATTAGTGCAAATGGTTAAGATATGGGGGAGGCATGCCCATACGTACCGAGTTTCAATCTCATGACCTCATATGACAACCTCCCATATCTTAACTATCGCACCGTTCCGAGAGGAAAAAAATTATATAAAATATGTGGCAAAAGGTGATTTGCTTACCTTCAGCGCCCTCGTCAACCTATCCCTAGGTCACCACGGAGGAGGTAGATCACCGGTGGCTACTAGCCATTAGTTCAAATAGTTAAGACACAAAAAAGGTATATACTTAGACGCACCAAATTTCAATCTTAAAATTTCATATAACTTTCTATATTTTAATCATCGCATCACCTTGTGAAGACAAATATCATGTTATAGATGGGAGAGGGTCTGAATGAAAATGCATCATTTGTACATTGTACGTAGAGTGGTATTATCCTGTTCACTTCTTCAAATAGCCCGTGGATGTTAGCTTGGTCCGGTTCGACATTGTTTATCACACTACTGTTTCCGACTGGTCTCTTTTGGGGAAAAAGCAGGTCTTAAATTATGTAAATTGTCTTTAAAAAAAAATATTCCTTAAAAACAAATAAAAGATGTCCCATTAAATATTTTTATATAAAAATATACTTTTTATTTGAATATTATTGTGACTGCTCGGTATACGCTAGTATCTACTACCATATACATAAAACAATATTATTTTATTTTAATCAAAATTATTATGCATAAAATAGTTTTATAGCCCTGGTTAAGTAGGATCATTGGAAAAAGATGTTATTACGTTTATCCTATATACTCCTTTATTATCGGTCTCATAGCACGTGGAAGGTAGAAAAATCACAGACTTTTTTGGCATGCCAAGAGACCTAATGGCACGGGGCAGCTCCATTGCTGTCGCCGTAATTCAAACCTAAAATCCATTGGAGTAATTCTTAATCTGAGTACCAATTTGGCACCAACTTGGTTATCCCACAGGGCTATAATTTATAATTAATAGGATTAGTAAATGGTAGAATCTGTCGCCTCAACAGCACCGCACGATCAATCCCACAATCATATGTGAGTAGGTAAATCAGAAAACTACAGTTGGCTACTGTAGGGGAGGACATATAATTTGTAGGACCATAATCCTATGTAAGATTGGTATGGGATCAAGATCAAATCAATATGAATTAGATTATAGAATGCGTACAATCTTTAAAAAAAAAAACTCTTAAAAATTTATGGTACATGATTAATAATTAAAAAAAAGATATCTAAAAGGGCACTTGCATCTAAATCAATTAATAATTTTGTATATACATGTAACCGTTGACGCTCAACACATATTATTACATGTATAAATTTAAATTAACTAATAATTTAACTACTATTCTAGCAAAGTAATACTCTATAATATTTATATTTTCATATCAAAAATTGAAATACTATAAAATTTCTACTAATACAATAACAATAATCGCAATCAAACTTAAAAAAATCTCTTAGTTCACAAGATACTCAATTTAAAGGACAACAAAATAGCCCCCAACAAAAAAATACATAGAATAGTTTGTAATGTAAAATTGTATCGATCTTACAACTCCCATTCTGATTACTAATCCCACTGATCTTACTCCAAATCCATGGCAAAAAATGATTCTATAGGATCAAGAAGTGATTTGGTGCTTTGCATCGTAATTCTACAAACTATGATTAAAGTTAAACCATAAATCCTAAACTCCAAGACTTAAAACTTTATATCCTGAATACTAATATATAAAAATACTTTTTATCAACATGATGAAAATCATTTTAAATTAGTTAAAATTATATGAAAATAATTGTAGGACTACTTAGTAAATGTTATGATATTATAATAGTGTTATATTAATTGTCACACATTTTAGCAACTAACTAAACATTATAGCAACAAAATCCACATTGTAGCAGTAATTACTGCAATAACATTGAAAATAAATAGTATTTGTCTTGTTACAATATAAAGATATTCATATTCTTGAAATAAAACATAAATGGAGCACACCCGCTGATGATTTTTATAAAAGGGAGTTTATTTAATGATTTATTAAAAGAGGGTGTAGTTTAGAGATGATAATGGGCAAGGTTGAGATTAAATTTTATATCCTTCATCCCTATACCTATTGGGTATAGGAAATATATATATTAAAATTAAATAAATAAATTAAACATCTATTTAATCTCCAAAATAGTTAGTATATATATTTTAATTGGATATTCGAGTAGGATATTAAATATCGCGGGTAGAATATTAAATATCGATAATCCCTCTATTCTGATCCGATATTAAATTTTTTAATAAATTCGAGTGAAATTATTATCTCGAGTACAAATTTGAGTTTTGCCCATCTCTTTTATTATCTTTAGCATATTTTATTACTGTTTATTTGTTGTCATAGTACTCAAAGAATTGTCGTTACTAAGTCTATTTTTGTTTATTGGTGCATTCCAAGAGTACCTCATGGTCCATTTTAAGATTATACAAAGAGAGATATTTTGTTTATTCTTGTTACCGTAAATAGTTGATGTTTATTGTAGTTGCTGTTTTCCCCCGCCCCTAGTTTTAGTGGAATCTAAGAACAGAAAGCATTAAATTTCGACTGCTAACGGCGATCAAATGACAGCGGTATTCATGAGGATCTATGCAGAGTCTGCTAGTATCCTCAGCCCTCCCAACATAGATATTAACTTCCACTTTATAGCTGACAGAGGTAAATGGAGACTAAAACAATCTCAACTTCTTTAGATACCGCAATTAGTAAGCTCACTTCTTGAGTAGTTAATACTGATCCCGCTTTGGGCGAGTTTGGAGCCTGTTCATGGTTGAGACTTGAGATGATGAACCTCTTGTTTGTTTCTGGAAGGACAAGTGGCAGACAGGCCTGCAGAATCATTGAGGGAAGCAAAGGTCCTTAGAGAAAGGACGATTGGCATTTCCTTGAAAGACAAGAGGCCAGTTCATATGATGATCATGCTGGTTCAGTGTACGCATATAAATTGTAAGAAATTGATCATGAATAGAGTTTGAATCATTCTGGGAACAAGATGGAATTTGTTCTGGAGATGAGTGATTTAGACGTGCTAAATATGTGTAAGATTATGAGGCTTGAATGCCCAAAATTTAAGTTTAATGGTCCCAACTCCCAACATTCACATGCTACTCTGTAACTTCATTATAGCGCCAACTACAACTGCCGCTGCCACCGCCGCTACAGAGTGAAGATCACCGACCACCCGTCGCCCATTGGATTCCAATTTTATTCCACTGTTGATCGAATTTATGGACGATGCGAGTATCGAGATGGATTAGGCGACATTTGAGGCATTTACAGTGGGGAGAAATTGGTGGTTAATAAGGCTTCTCGCCGACGTAGTTGCCCGGCGGGTCGTACTCGCACACCGCGAAGACCCCTCGCCGGGCGGAGCAGTCGACCATGGCGCAGCCCAGGCGACGGGTGCTCCGCCACACGATCTGCGTGTAGTGGCCGCACTCGCGGCCGGAGCAGGAGTTGGTGCCGTAGTGGTACCAGCGCCGCTCGAGGACCCAGGCGGCCGCAGCCTGCGCCGGGCGCCACCGCGCGCCGCTCCCCCAGAAGATGTTCTCCCCGTACGGCCCACCCGAGTGCACCAGCGCGCAGTCCCGCCGCCGCGTCCCTGCGTACGCCGCCGCGTACCGCGCCAACCGCGCGTCCCACGACAGCGGCGGCAGCCCAACCGCCGCCCGCGCCGAGTTCTGCGAACGCAGGAACTGCGATGCCGCCGCCGGTCGGGGACGCCGCTTGGCACTGACCTGGCCGCAACAGAGCAGGAACCCCACGACGAGGAGCAAGGAAAAGGGGACCTTGGAGCTCACCATGACCGAGGTGAGTGAGCTAATGCCCCGTACCTGTTTGTTAAAATGCCTCAATATATAGTGGGAGTAGATATAGATTGGGTGGTGGTTTGGTGGCACCCATGTTCAGTGATGGAAACATTAGATTCTAAAATCCAACTAAGATTGAAAAATAAACACCGTCTTTTTGAAAAAAAAATAATCTCTTGGAATACCAGTTAACATGTCATGTTCTGGGGAAGGTTTGATGGACAGTAGAAGATTGATGAAATCAATGATTAGGAGGATGGTGAGATAGATCATTTGATGCAATCTTTCACTAGGTATAACATGGCAGAAGGAATATTTATTGGCTATTTGGGACCAATGCGAGGTCATAATCACATGTAGTTCATATGCAATTTAGAGATGTTACACAAGGACTATGTTGGTGGGCCAGAAGTAAGCTTTGACAGAATCTGAGCTTCATGTTGAAGGTCATTTGTGCATGTGTGCGTGTGGCATTAGCAATAATGAACCCACTGAGTAGCGAAACTGGGCTTATACCTTCTCAAAAGCTTTCATGCCACTTGGCAACCAACTCACTCTCTCTTTGTAATTATTTGAGGCAGTTGAAGTCCAACTGGTTTTATTCCCACAATAGAACTGCAATGGTATACAAGACTTGGAGTATTGGCTCTGCTGCTGCGGTACTTGAGGCAAAGTGCAGTATTATAATGGTTGTACTGCCTCGTGCACTAGGTGGGTTTGTACCCTGCAGTTGGAGCGTTCTTGGTTGACTGGAACATGCAAGTAGGTAAACAAAGGCAAGTTTTGATGAGATGCATGGTCGATGTTTGTTTCAACTCAATTGTACACAACCAAAACATGGGCAGGTTCTCACTTACGAATTTCAGACATGAACAATGACTCTGATTTCAGTACTTAAATATAACCTAGTCTCCCATCACATGATTGGTGTGTAATTTTCATGTAAATGACTGTCAGTTCTTCGTTTTTCTTTGCAGATGCAACAAGGTGTTGTATTTGCATGGTTTACCAGAAATGATCAAAGATGCTGATTGAGAATGTGCCGTAATGATGGGATTACTGGATGTAAGATAATCATTTTCTAGTGCATGTTGGTACACTAAAAAAAAATTGTTAAATCAAATAGATGATTACTCGATACATTTCATGGACAGACCAATCGTTGACACACTTCCAGGTTGAAGTTAATAGACAAAGGGGAGAGGTGCTGAACATGTTCAATGAGCAAGATATCAGAACAGTTAAGCTTCCATACGTTGTTATCTAAATCCTTTTCACTTTCAAACCTGATTTATGAATTTTACACTGGATGTTGATCTGTGGTTTTTTCAGAGCTAATCCATACAAAACCCAAAAAAGGAGGTACATCAAATAATATGATCTCGGTAAGTTCCATAAAAAACAGAAATGCCTAGATGTCTGAATCCAAAGTGCTTAGATAAACAACACCAAAGTGTACCTGCTTCATTCAAGGACTGTTCAAGACAGGAAATGAATATTGTGATTGTGCATGTAATGATTCATATAATTAATTCCTATGTAAATTGTTTGTGTTCATCAATGAACTCCTTTTCTCGATCTGTCAGTAGAGTGACATCTAGAAGTAAAAGGGCCCTCTAATGAATGTGGGATGATCATGTAGGGCAATAGCTAACTGGTTTTAGTCCTCGTGGTGCACATTCATTGCTCCTATATGTATATATATGAGTGAGTAGGCTCAACATTACACCAACCATAAATTCAATGAAGGTTAATCTTACCCGAAAAGAACTTGACCTATCAGCAAGTTTGAACTGTCTTTAAGTGCTACAGGTTGAGACATCAATGAGTAAACTTTATTTGGGATAGATAGAACTCTCTGTAGGTTCAGAATCTGAGTGCTTCCATTTCTGCATGTTTCTCTTAATTACCTAATTAATTAGAGATAATTCTACTCATTTATAATTTGAAGCAAGAAAATCCAAACCAGAACACTTTCATGCACTCGGGGTTGGTTTCATATTGAACCACCACCTTACCTTTTTATAATTGCCCTACCCACTGATCCATAAATGGGTTTCACAACAGAGGTGTTCATTAATCTCCTCTTCAAATCTTAAACCATCTTACTGAAACTCCTCTTCAAATCTAAAACCATCCTACTGAAAAACAAGCCTATGTTAGCAACTGTCATACCATGGATGAGGGTAATGAGCTGAAGAGAAAGTTGACGATCGTGGCGGGGGAAAGTGAAGATGGTTTGGATTTTGTGCAGCTACAGAGGAGAAGAGGAAGGCCTAAGAAGATAATTAAGGAAGATTTAGAGGGGAAGAATGAAGTGATGGAGAAGGTAGAGAAACCTGAGTTTGAAGGGGTTCCTTCACGCGAAACACAGGTAACTCACGTACAGGAAGGCAACCATGTTAAGGAAAAGCGGCACCGGCGCAAGAGCATTCCACATAGGTCACCGAGTTGAACATACGTGGAACTTCAAATGCATTCCAGTCTCACTTGCAGACTTGTCCTTTGATTTTGTGTTCTGTTCTTAAAGCAATTTTGTTTCTTCGTACCTGTTATTAGAATTAATGAGTGTTATGGTTGTTAATCTTACTTATAAATTTGGGTTTTTGCACAGTTATTGTTCTGCTGATAACATCTAGATTCATATCATTTAACTTCCACCCACGCCACTTGACGGTCAGTTATAATCTGACCTCTTTTTATATAAGGGATGGATTATGAAAGGGCCTAGGATTAGCATAATCACCTTTTACCACAATTTGTACTCTCTATAGCCCTGAGATTGTAGACTAGGAAATGGTTCTCCTAATTCAGTTTATCGATTCACAGTTATTCATATAATCATACCTACCCGGTGAACAAAAATTAATATCTCACATTCATGATTTCCTAGTTCATTTCCTCAGACTGAATGACAAATTGATGATTGTTGTTTAAGCATACAACTTCAGATTATTAACTAAGTGGGTGCTGATGCATTGTTATAGGCCAATTCTATAGCCGATCAGGATCAAAACTTAGAGTGATTTTTTTCTGGCCCTACTGACCAACCCAATCTGGCATTCTATGATATGATGCTAAGCTTAGTTATAAAACTCAAACTGGGCCACCAGTGGGATCGAGAAAAACCAAAACCAAAATGCCTTTCTGACTCCACTTAATTCAGTGTGTAAATTAAAAAAGGTTCAAAAAATCAGTCCAGCCTTCAATACGGCTAATCTTTGCATGCAGAGGAAATAAGAATTAGAAAGAAAATAATAGGTCAGTTGATGCAGGACTCAGTACAGGGCCGTGCTGTTGTTAATTATTATGTTATAGTTTGAACCATCATAAATACTACAGCATATAACATAAAGTATAAAATCTATCAAACAGAACCACACAAATATGAATTACGTTCTTAACATGTAATGCAAATTTTGCTCCATTCAAGTTTTCTTCATTCCTAAGTGAAAAATAAGCAAATAGAAAGGCCATCTCTACCTTAATATGGCACATTATTGGGGAGATTTCTAATGACGTTACTCTTCATTCCAATCTTTGAGCGCATAGATTCTATCCCACGCCGGTTTATCTCCCTCATAACTTTCATCCTAACAATTGGCTCCTTTGATTGTACAGTTGCCAAGCCCATGCTTCGATACCTGCAACGATGCCTCTTGTTAGGCTGTTTCTTATAGAAACACCTCTTTCCATCAATAAGGAAACAGAATAAGACTTTGAAAATAAAGCATGCCTAGATAACAAATTGCCTCAGTGGATATGGCGAATTGAAAGACTATTCATTTCAAGAATTCAATTCCGGATAGGAATAATCAATTGTCAGAGAGATATACTAAAAAAACAAAGGAAATTAATAAGTCAGGAATCCTTTAAAATAAACAGAAAAGACAGCAGTATACTTGAATATAATTGAAATTTGAAAATAGAAAATAATCATCAGATACACAATTTAAAAAGTATGGATCTAGATACAGAGTAGTGGTCAAATGTCCAACTGAGAAGAAATAATAAGAATGAGAGTAGAAATATGAATGAGAGTTATATAACAGTCAATGCCTTGAAGACCTAAAATCAGCACAAATGCACCAATCCAATAGCTCAGGAAATTAGGAATTGCAATATGGGACCATATTTCCCAAATGAGAAAAAAATAATCTAATAATTCAAATCTTATTTTTATTAGTGTATTAAAAATGTTGGATATAGTGATAGACTTCATAAAGTATAATGGCAAGATAAGATTCAAAAGGCAACGCCAATTAGTTGGTACTTACCAATTGTTTTTACTGTTGTGCATTCAAAATGTCCAAATGTCTGCTCACTCTCCAATCAGTCATAACTGATTGATCTTTATAGTTCCAACAAAAAATTGATTCTAGCATTATATGTATTCACATTCAGGATGAAAGAGGTACATACACTATACATTAGTCACCATCTAGTCTATGTTGAGTAAAAAAAAATGTTTCTCCTTGTATAGCTCCTTGGCTTACTTTTTTTTTAAAAAAAATGTACTAGAATTAATTCAACAAAAAATGATCCATATAGGCCATAAAGTCTAAACCATCGAATGACTAACAACCAGGAAAAAAGGGAAAAAAACATTTTGAATCAAACTAAAAAAGGTTAAAAGACATCAATTGGTTAAAGCTTCTGCTTTTCTTATGTTTACAATTATACAAAAAAAATTCAGAACATTCAAACAGCAACTTGAATAAAGATCAGGTTGAATTATTCAATAACCATTCAGCCGTTTCCAAAGTTTCGTCACTTGACAAAGTCTTAACTAACAGATCTTTCATTCTTTTTTAAAGCATTGCCAGATGCAGAGATAAGCACCATGATGCCTTTTATATTAGATCTCATAGATTGTTGGCATACCAATACAATGAACAACCAAAGAATCCAAGTATGCTGCACATAGCAAAGGTATCCAATCATCTTAAAGCATGTCAGAGTCAAAGATGAGTGCCATGATACCTTATTAGAAATCATGCTGTTAACATATCAAATATCCAAGGGACCACAAAAATCCAAGCAAGTACATAGCATGAAATCCTAAGATAATAGGATCCATCAAATAACTTCAAAACATCAAGAGAAACAAAGCCATCAAGGAGATCAAGAAACTTGGCAGAGAAAAAAAAATTAGAGAAATGTCAATCCAAGCAACCAAAATTTTTCCAAATGTATCCAAAATTAAAGGTGTCAATACCTTGTTGCTAAAGAAAGAGCCAATGCAATTTCACGTGTAGGAGATGGCCGTGGTTTTTGGCGATAGTAACGAAGAAATTCTCGAGATCCCAAAGTTCGAACAAGCACGCCAGTCTCTGTTTTTTGTTTTATGATGAGCTCAACACCTCCACTCCCAAGTTCAACACTATTATCCACGTCTTCGACTGACATCAATTGTTTACCAACTGCATCCTCATAACTAGGAAAAAGGATACAACAATCAAATGTCAAAAATAAATCTCAGTCATAGCAAATTCAGATTGAATAGAATGTAAAATAACATTAATATGCAAAAGGATTACAATTTGTCTAAAAAAATAAACGATGTAGTGGAGATGAGAATACTAAAATGGATCTGCATGTTTAATAGAAAAGCAAAGCAAAAATGTTGTTATGCAAGAGAAATTAAATGTAGCAAGATGATAAGCCAGAGAAAATAGATTAAATATAGTACAAGCATATTCAAAGAGTCTCAAAGATTATTATAAGATTTGAATGGAACAGCATTCATAAGAGATGGAGGGAGATCCATGAAAACTTTAGTTGATGTAAAAGTTATTTATTAGACATGCATATTGCTGTCAAACATTCACCTATACAGAGTTCAATTGAAGGATAAAATTCATGCAACTGAACAAATTAGAGCTAACCCGGCCCATTGTTGTCAGCTTAATTTAAGACCAAAGTGAACAAACATAGAGAAGATTTTTTTTCACAATAATCAAAATGTTCAAGTTATATAACAAATACTCAAACAGTCACTTATCTCATAACACTACTATGTTCAAAATACTTTTTCTAGGTAATCACCCTTCAAGTTTTGCCTTTTCTGGTAGCAAGCTCCAATGAGCTCAACATAATTTCTATATCAGTCATTGCTTTAGCTTCTGATAAATTTGATTTCAGACTACATCAAAAGAGTCAGGTTACAACTCCCTAATATTCCAGTTGATGCATCATTTTATTCATTTAGCAGATTCAGGGAGTCACTTTTAGAAGACACAGATGAATGTCAAAGGAAACAACCTAAAATGAAAAAAAAGATTGCATGGTCCTGTGTAAATATAATTTGAAGTCAGAACTCACAGGCTCTGGATTTATTTGTAAATGGGTCAAAAATTAAATTAGAACCCTAGAAAATAATTTTAGAGCATATGGATTTGCAATCATTTTAAAATATAGCTGACAACAAATAGTTGGGACAAATCATGGTTTGATGATGTTGTTGATGATTAACAAACAAGACAAATCATTAAGACAGCCCAGGAGATAAACCTGCTGCTATAATCATAGAAATCTTCCAAATCCACATCCTCATCATCACCACCATCTCCATAACGCAATTTGCAATGACCTTTAGAAATTATATGCTTCCTTACAGCTTCCAAGCTTTGGAAGGGAAGACATCTGTCACTGCAGTACAAGCATGTAAAATCCCTCTTTACCTGCCAGAAGAGAGAATGATTTTCCAGTGGAAGAAATTTTGGAAGTAGGATATTGAACATACGAAAAACAAATGAAATTTCCACCTTGAGACCAACATATGTCAGAAGGCCCTCGGGATCCCTCAAATATTCAATATCAGGTATGAAAAAACCATGCTTCTTGTGCATATGAACCATACAGCTTTCTATGCTGTCATACTTTTGATCACAAATAAAGCAACAACTAGTGTCCAATTCTTCATCAATGGCATCAACTTGTTCATCATCAGAAGCACTATTGCCTTCCCCAACATGCAAATATGTCAAAGATTCAGAAGCAATGTCCATGTCATTAGGATTGGCTTCCTCCCATTCATCCTCACTCTCATCTGTTTCAACATCCTCATTTTCTCCAAAAACTTGAGCCTTACTAGTTATCTTATTTGATGTTCGCAGGGTATATGATTTTATTGTAGTGATGCCTGCAACTGAAGAGCCTGCCTCTGATGTTTTCATAGCATGAGCTCGTGATTTAAGATGCTGAGCTCGTGCCTTTGAACTTCTATACTCCTTGCCACAAAGAGCACATCCATAGAGCATTGGTGTTGCACTCAACTTGCTATTCTCTTCAGCAATAGCTGACTGTCTAGCTTGGAATAACTCTTCTGTTACTCCTGGGACTCCTGCAACCTGAGACATATGGCACCAATTTTTTTTTTAACATATTTTCACTTGTAAGAATGTTTTAATAAAACTTTATTAAAAAAATACTATGGTTAATACAACTATCAAAGATTTGAGCTGAAACTCTATTAGCAAGGACACTTTCTGCTGATTCAGAGTTAATCCTTTAGTTATATCACTCGAATCTTTGTACACAAATCATATGATTAAATTTGAATGCCCAAAACTAAAGATATCAAATATTATTATAAGAATACTTCCAAGCTACTATATTCTCTGACGACTTTAACAAAAATCTGGAAGGTCCTGCGAAAGATAAGCACATTAGTATTTTTTTTGTTTACATGTTCTACACTTCGACCACGGGACAAATAAAGAAAAGCAAAAGCTCAAGGTATTTATTCAAAGTGAAGATTACCAAATAGCCAATTTATGGGATAACAGCTAACATAATCCAAGCATCCGTTAACGTGCCAGTGACTTGTGCCACTGAGATAATTCACTGGTCATGTTTGGAATGTCTTATCCCCAAAAAAATATTCATGGTAGACACTCCACAAGAAACTCACCTACGAAACTTATCTTTCAAAACGACAACAAACCTGATAGATTTGTTTCCACGGTGAGGGGAAGACAAAAAAAATATATCAAATTTGAGGCATCGCACAACACAAAATAAGGATTCTGCAGTCTGGCGATTCCGGAAAGTACCACAAAACCGTTTTGTTCTGGACCACACGTCCTATTCAATTCAACAAAACTGAGAACGCCAAAGATCAAGGAGTGGAATCTTAACGAAGCCCTGAAGACTACTAATCCACAACCCCAATCATTCAAAGTTTCAAACAAACAAACATAAAACAAGAAAGCAAAACTCCGATATATGTAAGTAAGAAAAAAAATCGATCAACTCGAGGATCCGGATCGTCGGAAGCCGAACCCTAGGAGGCAAGTAAAATCCATCACCTTTCTCTTCAAATTGTAGCGGTGCCATTCGGACCGGTAGTGGTCCTTCTGCTGCTCCTCGTCGTCGAACTCTTTGTTGCAAGCGTTGCAAGTAAGCGTCAGCATCCCTCCCCCACTCTCCCTCCCTCCCTCTCCACCTCCGCTGAGCTCTGTCAAATCGTAGTCGGCGGCGAAGCAACGCAGGCGGCCGAACGCCTAATCCCACGCGAGCCCTCTCTTCATTAAATAGTCTGTTTGGATAGAAAGGCCCATTATCGAGAGGCCTGAGATCCTAGTAAAATTGTTAGACAAAATTGGTTGGATTAGAAAGCAATTTGAATAAAACAAAGGTTAAATCGGTATGCTGAGCTAGGTCAAAAGTTAAGGGGTACTATCTCTTCTCGTCAGAGCTGACCCGCCAGATCTGACCAACCAACCTTTCAAGATCAATCCGTCAAAGCTGATCAGCTAGTCTTCCAAAACTGATCCGCTGGCCCCTAACAAACAATCTCTCAAGACCAAACCGTCTAGTC
>JBBPFP010000126.1:3972123-3987978 GCA_037974795.1 Kaempferia galanga | reverse complement strand
CGATTGAGAAAGTTATGCATGAGATTACCATGCAAGGTCGTCACAGTCATGATCATTGTCAGGATTGTAGCAACAGGCAGGTTCTAGTTGAGAAAGTCTTGAACCGTGATCGTAGTACCAAGACGAGATTCAAGATTTATAGAAAGAGACATGTTATAAAATTATCCCATCATCTAGCGGCGCAAAATCATAAAGATTATAAGTTTCTTTATGACTTTATTTCCCTTTTGAAAATCTTTAATTTCTAATCGAGGAGAGATGTTGGAGTGTAAATTTAGTTTTGAGAGTTTCAGGATCAACCACCCCACCACCTACAACTTTGAGAGAAGGTCAACTCTGCAGCGTCTCTACGTTCCATCTTCCATCTGCGGCAACGGAGACAACTATAAGGATGTGGATCTCAATGACATCGAGTACGACAAGTCAGCTTTTATGCTAGGATCTAAGAAAAGATTTTTTATCTATAAGGAAGATGTGGATGATAAAATTAAAATACTCAGTGATCTCAGTGGTTTAGGAGTGAAAACTGCTTACCCAATTGATGATGTTAGAAAAGGCAAGATTGCATCTGCGCTATCTTGAACGCATATCTTCAACGCATGGTGATTTGATCAAAATGTCCAAGAAGCCTTAGAACTTCTAAGGCAGGCTAAGATATACATGAAGTCTCGAACTAATGAAGCTAAAAACAAACGTCATACTAGATCGTGGTCCGACCGAAAGAGAGAGAGAGGGTCATCGATTGACTGAATCAGAGGTGGACAGACCGAGTCAATGAGCCCCCTACCGAATCTACCGAGCAAATGAAGCAGGCCAAATGTGCCGAAAATTATTGTCTATTTTTATAATCGATTTTGTTAAAAAAAAACACTTTATAGCATCAGTCATCATTTGAATACTTATCTTTTGACTCGATCAAAATCTTGCCTAGAAAGAAAGTAAACCGCATTGTCTTGCGCAGGAATGCATTTGTTGGTACCTTATGAGAGAAGACCAATACAAGTCAAAGAACACCCACTGCATCTGATACACACAATTCGTCCTCTCTCCTCAGGATTCTTCCCACGGAAGACAGCAACTTTCCATAAATATTGAAGCTCTACCGTAGCAGAGAACAAGCAGGACATGGACATGGACATGATAGTTGACTTCTCCCAGGCCATCCTCCATCCCTTCCAATCTCTTCAACTCTCCACCTCCTCTTTAGACTTCGGCGTGGAGTTCGCGAGCAACAAAACACCAGGACAATTAGCAGAAGACATCAACAGGATCATCAAACTCCATGAGGCCAGCAAGATTGAGAGGTTTTGCCTGCACTTCCGCCCTTCGGAAATCTTTGTCTCCGACATCAACAACTGGATAGAATTCGCAATGGCGAAGGGAGTCCGAGTGTTGGAGTTGGACTTCTCCATGGGATTTGACGACCTATATTATGAATTTGGAAAAGGTACTTCATTTAGATTACCAGATTCTCTATACCGATGCAATTCAATCACACAACTGAATTTGAGCGGCTGCAACTTCCACCCACCATCGGACTTCATCAGCTTTCCGGCTTTGCAATCTCTCTCCCTAACTCGTGTCGATATTGGTGTTCATGTTCTTGAGACCATGATCACCAAAAGCCCACAATTAGACATTTTGAGCCTTGTCAAATTATCGTCGGCCGACATGACTGAGTCGATCAAGGTGCTCGGACAGGAGCTTCGAAGATTGGCTATCATAAACTGCCAGTTCATAGAATTTGAAATCTGTGCTCCAAAACTCCAATCTTTCATTTTCTACGGCGAGTATTGTTTTGGCAACGAATTTTGTTGTAACGAAAGCTCAAATGTCAATGTTCCTATGTTGGAGGATGCCTTCATTAGCTCATATAACATGGAGTGGTCGGAACCTGAGCATGACTATATATTCCTACTGTCGGATATTCGGCATGTCAAGATCCTTACAGTCTGCTCAGCAACCCAAATGGTAACGTTTATCTTGTGAATTGTTGCATTTATTTTTCCCTTTCTTTATTGTTTCTACCTTATCCACGTTCAACAGCGATTCCATCACTATCAACCTGAAGAACTTCTTCCATTGTCATTACCGAACCTGAGAGAATTACAACTACTGGACATTTACTGCTTTGAGAGCTTCTGTAGTTTCCTGAAGCTCTGTCACTTCCCTATCCTTGAGAAACTCTTCATTCGAGTAGGTTTATTCTCTGCTGTTGGCCTGTTGCTAATCAATTTCATGTTTCTGTACGACTAAAAGCTTCTCTCTTTCTAAAGATTATGTGCATCCCTGAAGAATTGTCTAACGACGACGACGACCAGCTAGAAGATGTTCAAGAGTCTGGTGAGGTTGTTTTTAGCCATCTCAGGGTAATTAAAGTGAGCAATTTTGTGGGCACCAAGTTAGAGATGAGTGTGGTGAGGCTTCTGCTGCAGAGAGCTGTTTGTTTGGAGAACTTGGTGCTGGTGACTCCGAAATCTTTTGAAAGCATTAAAAGGCTGAATGGTGCTGCTGCAGAAGAGGCATTTCATGGACCTAACACTTCTTTCATGACTTTACAGCACCGGATCTCTGCATTACCGAAGGCTTCTCCTAAGGCAAACGTGATCCTGGTTAAGTTTGAGGAAGATGACCTTGCTTTCGCACCAACACATCAAGAATATTATGTTGGCCTCTAATGAAACCATGCAATTCATCTAATGACAAATATGTGTGCCTTCTCCCTTCTCCTTTTACACAAGTCGCATGAGTTATCACTCCTATCTTCATCCTTTAAGTACTTTCAAATGGAATTTACAATTAAAAATGCTGGACTTCTAAATCGTTTATCGGGAGCATTTTTTGATTTACCCTGGTACTTAATGAAAAACTTTTGCGGGACTAGCTCGGACACCGCAGGGATAGTCAATGAGGTTAACTGAGTTTACCGTTCTCTTTATAAAAGCCAAATCAAATTTTCCAAGGAAGTTGAGAGAAATCGACTGTGTGGAAAATTTTTATATTAATGCATATTAGGTTGGTTGTTTTTAGTAATAAAGGTATTCAACATCTGTCCGATTTATTCTAAAATGATAGATTCACCATCTTACATGTATCATCCTGATAAATGACACGGAGTAGAGAGTTTAGAGTTTTAGGACCATTTTGATTTGTGATCATAGATAGATATATTTTGACAGACCATAATTTTTAATTTGGGAATCAGAATAAAATGTTTTGTGTGCTAAATCGAAGCTTTTTCAAGGATGTAACATGCCAAATCAATTGACTCAAGTCAGTTTCGGATCCAAAAAAAATTATCATTTCGCACTTTTTTTTTGCTGGCACCAAATATTTGTATTATTATTTTTGGCCAAATTAGGTTTTGGATCTATTTAAAAGTTTGTTTATTTATTTGGAGACCATTTTTATTGATTAATAATATTTATGTCATCTACTTCTTGGGAAGTTTAATTTCTTATTTCATAATATTCTTTTATCGAATCAATAAATTTTTTCCGTTGAATCAATAATTTTTAAGAGATTATTTTTGATATTAATGTACGACTTAATCCATAGCCTCAGCATCACAAAATCTAATATCGAGGATCTAAAGTTTGAAATTTCCAATAAGGAATGTCTGTAGTGCCCTCTTAATTTATTTCATTGGTGTTAAAAGGCGACTTCGTTCGTCCTCAGCACCCTCGCTAATCCGTCTCAGGGCCAATTCGGAGGAGGTAAATCACGGGTGACTACTTACTAGCATTTGAAATAGCGACTAACACATAAAAGAGACATTTACCTCGGCTTTGCTGAAATTTAAATTCCAGACCTCATTGATGGCAACACCTCATGTGTTAGCCACTAGACCATCCCGAAAGGACGCTATTAGTTTATTTCATGCTGCATGAGCCAAAAAGTTATACAGTAACACAAATCGAGATCGATAGAATTATGGAGAAGATTACGGACAGGAGAAAGAAATGATCACAAAATAAGATGATAATGTCCAACAAAAATATAATAAATCAATTTTTTTTACACATACGTTAATTTTGATCATTTATAACAATTCAACATTTCTCTTCTACATTATAATTTAATTAGAACACTAATTAGTTAAAGAAAACAAATCCAGTTACGAATTCCAATCTAAATCAGAAATAAATGGAGCATCTAATGCCCTTCGACTCGGGCAAAATCTCGCCGTCCGATCCCACCACCAGATTGCACTGCACGTGCAAATTATGGTGCCGCGTGTCCCACACCCTCACCTTGAACCGTACGACCGAGCTCAGCTCCATCCGGAGCGCGACCCGTCCGGCCGCCGCTTCTCCCACAAATTGAGCTGCCATCGCGCTGCCAGGCGGGATCGTCGTGCCGACAATCTTGCCGGCGATCACCGTCGTATTCTTAGGTGGCTGATAGAACGGGAGCATCACCGGCCCTGACGCCACCTGCCGGTCCTGGTAGTAGACCGAACCGGACATCGCGCCGTAGTAAATCCCGATCTTCTGGTTCGGGTTCCGGTCGGTGACGTTGAAAGCTAAAGCCAAGTCTGCCAGGCCAGCCGCGTCGGCCACGCCGGGCGCCGAGAAGGCCACTAGGTGAAACCGAGGGCGGTGCGGGCGGAGGCTGAGCCAGAGAACGAAGAGGATGACGCCGGCGACGAGGAGGAGCAAGAGGACGACGGAGCAGAGGCACTTGACAAACCGGCTCGTGAGGCTCTTGAGCACACGACGCGAGGTCGACCGGGCTCGATCTCGAAGAAACACTGCCATTGCATGCTTCATGCAATATTCCTTCTCTGCTATGCTTCTTATAGCTAGAGATCAAAATTCAACCTTTTTACCCTTTTTCTTTTTCTCTAAACCGATCGAAGAAAGGAATATACTTGAGAAATGGTACTGGCAAAAGTAATTCCAAAGTGTTGCAAAGAATCCAAGCAACAAACAGTCAAAAGTGTAATAAAGTACACAATCTGTAGATAATTTGACGTAAAATCGATCGATTCATATATATGGAAGAAAAGCAACGCTAATCTAATTGATCACGGAGCACTTCTTCCTGATCTCACCAGCTGAGCCAGTGAGCACGCCGACGTTGGCCATGCTGATCATGGAGTTCCCGAAATCCTCCATGAACTCGGCCTGCGAGGCTCCGCCGGCAATGCTGAGCACGTAGGCCTTCGTCAAGGGGTGCGCCAGCAGAGCCTCATCAGATTGGAAGACCCCTCGCCTCTTTGACACTCCTCTGTAGTAGCTCGTGTCGAACGTCCGGAAGCTCCCTGGATCCATCTCCACAAACGTGACGGTGTCGTTGGGCTTGCAGATCGTCCTCAGCTTCGACAAGTACTCCTGGTTGAGCGCCGGGCCCTGGCCGGTGAAGTTGTAGAGGCGGTGGTTGATGGATGAGCAGTGAGAGATGCCGATTGTGTGCGCACCTAATTCAGACAGGGCATTATTTGCATTAAGAACGTATAATGTATTCAAGGCTCAGAAATGGAACGATTTGTACACCTGATAAGACAGCAAGGTCCTTCACGCTTAATCCTTTGGATTGGAACATGGAGATCAATGTGGTGATGTTTGCAGTGGGCTGTGGCAGCTGGTAAGTCTCGTTGGAAAACGACACCAGGCCATCTCTCCGGCCGGTTGCCACAGGCCAAAACTTCCCTCTTGCCATGACCACTGCATCTCTAGCCACGAGAGCGAGAATGTCGGCGCAGGAGACGACTCCCGGACAAGCTTTCTCCACCTTGGCCTTCACCCTGTCGATGACTCCAAAGCCTCTGAGTGATAGATTTGGAGTGGCATCCTTCTCGGCCACATTGCCTTCTGTGGAGTTCAGTAACACTGAAGCATCACATCCCTGCATGCACAAACTCTGTCATGGCCTGGTCCTAGTTCACGGCATTTAAATTGTGAATTCCGATCAGAAAAAAGTTTAACACGCACCCTCACGAAACAATCATGGAAGTGCAACCTCAAGAGAGGAGCAGCCAGGCTTGGAACGAGGTTGAGAATCGAAGAGACCTCGGAGAACACAATGAGTTCAAGACTAGGACATGTCTTGTTGTAGAAATTAACAGTCAAGCCTTGGGCTTCTGCTGGCCTTGATACTGATGACAGCACAAGGCCAAGAGCCAATGTGGACAATAAGACAAAGAGAGTCCTGCAAGCCATTTTAATAATTCATTAATTACCTGAAACTCTCATGCATGATGCAGTGGAAGATGACAGACAGTGCTTAAATAGAGTCAGTCTCTCGTACAGAGAGTGCTTAACAGTCAAGCAAGTGAATCGGCAAGTGAATTGTTCCTAACACCTGTTTTAGTTCGTACATAAATAATGATATTTGTAAAAAAGAAGAGTTACTGAATTTGTTGGAAGTCTGTTGGGCTGTCAAAACTGAGTTGTTAAACAGCGAGTAGGCATATCCAGCACATGAATGCAGCTGTTACTGGTTGAGTAATAAAGGGGAAGAGATTACTTACAAGTCAAGAAGTAGAAGAGATTATATATATAAATATAAACTTGACAATTTTTGACTGTGAGCTTCTTTGCAATCTACCAACCGCCTGGTGCAAAAGGATACTACTTAGATTCGATGGTGCAGAAGGATACTACTGACTTCGGTACAGGAGGATTGCGAGCACGCGTTAAGTTTGAGTCTCTCGGCCCATGTGTCTTGCTTAGCCAGATATAAAGTACTCTAAATGATAAACTAAATTAATACTAGTTAACTCATCAAGCTCCTTTATTGATTTACAACTCACGTCAATGAATAAGTTTCTCTATTTGAAGTTGAAAATATGAGATAAAAAACCCTCAACAGTTAAAATTGCACAATTCGAAAGATTCAGATATGAGCATTGTCTTTCTGATACAAAAGTCACTATTATTTGTTTACTGCAACTTCTTTTTTTTCCCCCCAAATTCAATAGACTTAGACTTTACCATTGATCAATTCAAATCACAATTACTCAATATGGAGTTGCAAGACATGAATATTCTTATGGCAGGAAGCAAAGTATAACTTTCAAGAAAGACTTTAGCTTTCTCAAGGCACAAATGTCCAATTTGAGCCCCACAAACACCCTCCTACATGACTCAGGACTGTGCTAATCCTCTCCATTTGATTGAAACCTCCGCCAATTCTGCATCAAAAATTCAGCAATGGCAATCTCCTCCTACCTTTGCCAGATTCTAGTGTTGATCTTTTGTTGCTGGAACTCAGTTCGGAGAAGGTTCAAGAACTTTGGGTTGCGCCTGACAACGATGATTGGCGATGCGAGCTTTATCGTATGTCTTTGATGTTGAGTTTGTTGATAAATTATGCAAGTTGGTTTATTGTGCGTGGATGAGTGGAATGTTTGGCCTGTTTAAAGGTGTTTATGTGCTTTGTTTTATTGCTGCGTGAACTGGTTGAATAACTTAGAAGAAATATATTGATGCCCTGTTTAATGTAGAAAGAACAATTCTTTTGTTTTGCTGTGTTTTTTTTTTTCTAATTTCAGTGATCCAACTTGCAGGACTGTCAAAAAAAAAAAAGAAAAAAAAAAGGACAGTTTGTTCAAGCTCCCTTGATGCATAGAAGGCATAGATCAAGCTGCCATTAAGAAAGAAAAGAAAAACATTCCTCTTGTCACAGCCAAAGAAGGAAAAATAATCGATCTTCCTTGTAAAATTTAATTCAGAATTTCTTTTATACAGGTAAATCGTTTCCAGCACAATTTTGATAGAATCCTTTTCCACTAATTAAAGAGTTCCCATGTCTGTTAATCATCCAAATCAAAGGCTTTCACTTGGTAATGTACTAACATGGACAAAGGAACTAAACAAATATTCTTCAGCACAATATATCTATCCATCAGTTCCCTCGATGAAATTGAATTCAGCTTCAGCTTCTTTCAGTTCTTGCTCACTCATGACATGAAATGCAACACCCATTTATTAAAAACAAAATTAGCAAAACATTTACGTGGATTAACTGATAACTGAAAAATAATACCTTAGGTATGCCCCTCTGAAGACTCTGATCATTTTCAGCAACCTATTTGAAAATTAAAATGAATACATAATCCTATATTAAGTTGGATTTTAACTAAATATAAATAAAGGTTTTATATAACCTTGGGACTGAGGCCGCTAAACGATGAGGAGGCGGTATCTTGCAAAGAATCATCCTCCTCCCTCTTTAGTCTCAGTTTTCTGCACTCTCCTGATACATCGACTATTGTTGATGAAGCTGAAGCAGCATCAGAGATGATGGAAGAGCAACTCACAACCTGAGATTTCTCTTCTGCTGCCACGAAGTCCTCCAAGTACATGGTCCATCCACTCTCCTCTGAGCTGAACGGTAGGCTGCTAGCAGACGAGTTGATTGATTCCTCCATGTCTTTGTGATGGTGGAAGAGCCATGTGGAGTCTTATTATTTATACACATCAACAAAGAAGACAGAGAGAGAAGGTGAGGTGATGATAGAGCAAACATTACAGATGGTTATACCTTGATTGTGAAATATCAACTTTTCCTTATTCCTTTGCTTCATTTTCAGACCTCCCTAGTGCTAGCCTTGAATGATCATTCATGCTCCTTAATATCACCATGGAGGGGGGCTCTTCCCACATGGGGGCTGCTATTAGATTACAACAAATGCTCGTGAACCTGTAGTCACAGTTAATGTAGTGAATGTTCATCAAAAGCCAAGGCCCTACTCACCCAATTTATTCTGAAAAAGACATCTGCTTTAGTTGATTCCAATTTTTCAACCCCCTCCTTAACACTTGATCCAGCTACTCCCAAACTCCCATGTTCAGCATTTATACAACTAGGAAATTTACATGCTTCACGTGTTGAAGATTTTTGAGCCTGATTCATGCTCATTGTACATTCTATTTTACAGGCTGAATGTGACAGAGGATATGAGTCATTCACCAATGTTTCAGTGACATCATCATCTATTATTGTTCAGCAGCTTAGAGAGGAGGAGATTTGTAGGTCTTGAGGATTGAGGCCCCTTATAATAGAAAGGGACTGTTGCTCATTGAACCAAGAAAAGCCTCTTGCCCTGGTGAAGAGGAGTGACAGAGGCAGGGACTGCACTTATGGCAAACTAGAATTAGATAGCTTGTGAATATTACAACTTGGCAACCACATCACTGTTTATTCCTTACTTGCTGAAGACTGGATCAGTCCTTTCTCTCACATTTAATTACCATAAAAAAGAGGGAGAGGTCCCCTTCTTGAATATTTAAGTGAGGTATCAAAGGATGGTCTGCCTAGCTCTCCCACTAGTCATGGCCATATTTTAAAAACTTTTTGGTGAAAAGGAGGACAACAAGAAGAGTAGCAATTATATGATTTTTAATTGATAATCACACGAGTTGGTAAACTGGCCTTCTCTAGATCACTTAATCAGCTGGCAGATGAAGCAACTGTAGTTATATTTAAAACTCTTAGGATTATTCACAAATTGGTAGGTGGAGAGACTAGTTTGCTCCTTTCTCATACCTGAAAATAATAGCTTTAGTAAAGACCTTCTTGGTTAACTGAAGGGTATTAAAAAATAATGCAAATAGAGAGGATGCAATTTTGCAAGACTTGTAAAATTAATCCACACATTTGGACTTAAGTAACAATTTAGCCACATTTTTTAATCTTGTGCTGCTGCTCAAACATGATATTGAGCATAACTACCAAGGGCTAGAGGTTGGTTGAAAAAGGTACAGTTTCACTAACTTCTACAATGACTAAAATGGATACCAAAGGGAATTTTGGAAGAACGGCATTGTGATTGAATAGGTTCTAGCTCATGCTTTCTGTACTGAGAAGCCTAAAATTAATTCCTTAATCTCATTGCTAGATGCTCCGTCCAAAGCCGTTCTTCCATTTCCATCTTTAACATTATAGTTAGCACCTGCTCTCATTAGTTCCTCAATTTTAGGTCTGTCACCTTCGGCAGCAGCTAACATTATGAAGATATCCACAGGATGAATGTTTTGGCTTAGAAGTGCCTCCATTTTATCATATGAGCCTTCATTAGCAACCATTCCCTTATAATTGAAATACTGTGAAAAGTAGGCAGTACATAAGGGTTTAATCTCCTACAAATATGACAGAATGATTTCACGGTCATAAAAAACACAAACTTAGTGTATGTTTCCTATACCATTGGTATTATCCAAACGATATCAACAAAAATTGGCGAGCAAAAATTTATTGTAGGAACCAACAAGATAACACGAATAACAAATATTGCCTAGAATTTCATCATATAAGTGTTATTATACATTTCCACACCCCTGTGCAAGGTTTTGAATATAATGCAAGTCAAAAAAATCATGGATGGCACCTCTTGTTCTCTCCAAAATAAATCAAAGTTTTGCCTAGCCATAGTACACAATAAGGCACCAACTTGTCAATGATGATACAAGCATATGCTAGTAAACTGTTAAGAGGGTAGATCATGTCCCAGAAGACACAATTTCAAAAGAAACCTTTTAGACTAACTTGTGGCATGAGACATTGTTTCAAGCATGCTAATCATACTGCACCTTGAGTTGTTCCTAGGAGACCATGTTCACATACAGACCATCAAAATCAATCAGTTGCCTGCCAAATTCTGCTCAACAAGTTCTAGTGTCTGGCACAGCAAAGTTTGCCAATTTGCCCAATCCCTGATTCTCATATTTACACCTGAAAAACTATTTATTGCTAATTATTTATTCATAGGATTCAAAAGTGTATCCAAAAGCATGAAACCTCCAACCTTGAAAGGCCTAAATGCAGTTATTTTTTTCAATATTAAGTTATAAACTAAATAGAAATACACTTCATTTCCTTTGTCAATGTTCACACTGCCAAAGGCTGGTAATCAAATAATAGAAGAAACTGAGTATAGCCCTCCCATCAAACTTCAGATTTCAGAATAAACAAAATTCTGCAAGAATTAAGTTTTGCAAACATACATTTTATGTACAAAAGTATGGGAGTACCAAATTTAGACATGATGGAGTAAGTAAAATCCATGCAAGTTATAATTAAACAAGTGTACCATTTTATCTCAACTTCCAAGTGGACTTGCGTGCACTAAAACTCTAGCTATGGTCTTGGAGTTAGTAACTTGCAGATTGTGATAATGATCTTACACAATCTGAACGAATTCAAGCTTATTACCCTTGCCTAGTATGGCTTACAAAATTGCCTATTGGGTTCTTCAAGCATTTCAGCATCAGAATACAATGGTAGACTCCGTTGAAACCTCCAAGATAGATTAAACTAACAAATACCAAATGCATATATTTTAGTCTTGTTTGATATGTAGTAGAATGAATTGTGTTGTTAATTTTCAGCACCAGCATTACAACCGCAGCCCCCACCTTAACAATTTTACAAGATTTCCATGACATGGTACATGATTCTAAGATCCTGCGACATTACTACTCATACCATACATCATGGAGCTTGATGGAGTAACCATCACCAATGTTCTAGATGAAAGCACATAGATAACATCATATTGCAATATTAATATCTATTTTCGCATTCCATATCGTTCCCTGAAGTCCTTTCTCTTTTCCCCATTACCATTTTTGACATACCAATTTTTATGCCCTTTCATCAATCATAGGACATGAAGTTCTCGTCGTCCGAACTTATGTCCCAGAGCGCGTTACAAAACCCTAAATTACCAAACAATGAATCAAAAATACAAGGAATGCTGCAGGATTACAAGTAAAAGCTCGCCTGTTCTACATCATCCCGATCGAAATCATCCCGCTTCTGACTTCCATATATACCAGATCCTTCAGAGTCGACTCCCCGGTTCCCAAATCGAAACCAGCAAGTAGTTCTATACCCGTTCGTCTCAGGGCCCAGTTTGGACATCAACCTAGGGGCGGCGCTAAACCATCCCAGCCGTCTCGTGAACGCAAGAAACGAAGAGCTCAGCCTCACTGAAGACGAGGAAGGAGAAGTAGTAGGAACTAGGAAGTGGAAGAAGAGAGGCCATGTCGGTCGCTCGCTCGCTCCGCCACACACTACCGGCGGAAGAGGAAGGTGGTGAGATTTTTATTGATTTTCTTCCCGTTAGCCAACGCAGGTAGCAATATGGTAACCCGCTAACGACTCGCACTTTGATTCGAACGCTCGCGCGGACCCACAGAGAGCCCATTGTTCCCTCGCACTTTGATTCAAGTTCTCTAAAACAATGTAGAAAACAAATATGATTTTATATTTGATATGACATTAAAAACATGCCTTTTCTCTCCCGTGTTGCTTTCAGAGCTTAGTTGGAGGTTTCAACTGGAACATAAGCTACTTGAGCAGAATTAGGCATCAGTGTGCTAAATCTACATTAAATTCTAATAATTAATCTAAAAATAGGAATGCGAGCAGAGAAACAGATAAAAGAATTTTGATGAACCAGTGAACTTGTACAACTCAAAGTTTAATTGTATCATACTGACAAACACTGGAAACTGCCAATCATCTCAACACATACATGACAGAAATTTCATTTGATAAGGAATACAAGAATAAAATACTTACAAGAAGTGTAACTGTGTAAGCAAGAAATTGTTTTATAGAGCAGAAGACAATTGTTAGGGAAAGAAACCAAGACCAAGTGATCACCATGCTGCATCTCCCAAGTCTTGAGCACCACCAGCCCACAATCAGGTAAAAGTCGACGTGCAATTCACTGTGTGCTCAAGTCAGATTTCTAGTCTGCATCGGTATTGCATAATTTTCCATGGTACCTGAAATGAGACTGTATCCTACCCAAGCATGATGATCTCCAAACAGTAAGTAGCCAACGCTAAAATTTCATGAATTAATCCTTTGTGCAGTGTGCATCGGTACCATGCCGACTGCAATGACGATAACCCATACTACTAAGGAACTTCCTGATCTGATCTACGGTAGTGTTGCTTGCCTGGAGTAACCTTTCATCTTCCTCATATATAAGGTAAGGAGCTTCACTTTTGCCTCTAGACAAGAGCTTGGAGGCACCTCTAAGGACATGGTACTCCCACCCTTGAACATCAATCTTGATTAGCAGAATCCGCTCTGCATCAGGAATTACCTCATCCAATGGTACTGTTGCCACTTCCACAGCAACCTCTTGGTTAGATTTGAATGCAAGCTTAGCTCCGGTTGCAGAGATTGCACTGTTGTCAAGCCGGCCGACCAACTGAATCATCATGAAAAAAATATACTTTAATCAGCAAATGCTCACCTGTGTTGTTATCTTTCATATGATGTGATCCTGCCCACGAACGTCAGATGATGATTCACCAGTGAGCTGGCTAGATGACCAACTTAAACGTCAATCGCCTTGTAGTAAAGAGGATGATGATGTGATATAAAACCTGTAGTGAGGAAAATTGACAACAACAAAAAAAAAGAGTTAGGATGACCGTCAGGAGTTCTAGTCACTCCGACGCTCAAGTTAGAGGAAGAAGCTCAAGATTAGGGTTTTTGTAAGTAGAGTGATGCATATACATACGCTGCACTACATACAAAAACCCTAATCTTGAGCTTCCTTCTCTAACTTGAGTGTCAGAGTGACTATGCTGGGGAACTCCTTGGCCGTCATACTAACTCTCTTTTTTTTTTTTTGGTTGACGATTTTCCTCTGTGTAGGTTTTTTAGATCACATCATCATCCTCCTTGTTATAGGGCGATTAACATTTAAGTTGGTCATCTAGCCAGCTCACCGGTGAATCATCATCTACCATTCGCGGGTAGGATCATGATGCATATTTAGACCAATTATGATTTACTAACCAACAGAACAATCAAATTGATCCATAAATCCTACCCTTTAATTGTTTCCCCAACTTATCCTTCCCTCAAACTCTCTCAAGTGCTGCCTTGCCTTTGTTGGTGAGTTGACACTGTCGTGCCTCTCCCTTGGGGTAATGTGACCGGTAGCAGAGGCCTCTACCTCTCCCTTTTATGTGGTAATGTTATGCAGTTCTATGGCTTCAGATCATGAGGATCTATTTAGCACTAATGTACAAGCTCTTGCGTGTTTCATCCTACACAACTAAGCACAATGATTCCAACAATGTAGTCTCAGTACGCGTGCTTATCATAACATGAATACGGTCTTGTATGAACCTAATTTGGATAACCAAAGTTATTGAGGTTTTTGCTTAAGTAGCCCTAAGAAAAGAAAGGTCATTCGGCATTATTGAATTTGTAATTTGGAAGGAACTACTGCAAATCAATATTGTTTCTTTTTTTTTTTATTCCTCGACCTTAATCTATCGACAGAAAAAAATTTAACTTTCTCCAAGGACAATATGTGCAAAGAAAATCACTAATAATGAATCTGAATGCTCAACAATTCAGGCGATGATCGATGCTTACCTTGTGGAATGTAATGTTGCCGATCCGATCGGAGGCAGCCGCAGCATACACAGTTACCCGATCCCCTGCCCGATTCAAGAACATGCCGTCGCAGATCCTCTGCAGATTCTCAAACACCGGCTCGAAAGCAACCACCCTGAAACCCATCGCAGCCGCCGCGAAGGTCGCCATCCCGACATTGGCCCCCACGTCCACCACCAAGCCCTCATCCCTCTCCTTCCCGTCCAGAAACTCTTGCAACGTCGCCGAGATGTCGGGACGGCGAAAGGGCTTCCCCTTGAGCATGCGGGCTATGTTCTTGTGCGGCTTCTCCGGGAGGGATCCAAAGTCAGAAAGAGAATACAGGAATGGGTGCTTGACGCCCTCGACGAGGCTTGCAAATACCGGCGACGCCTGCGGGCAGGCGTGGCAGTCGAAGGGCCGGATCCCGGCAGGGGATAGGGTGAGGGTCTCACGGCCGCGGAGGGGTGTGGATCTGGAGGAGGAGCAGACGAAGAAGAGGAATAGGAGCAAGGAGGAGGAGAGGAGCAAGGAGATTAGGGTTCTCGGGGAGAAGAGGTGCGAGGGCTTCTCCCTCCTCCACGCGTTCGCCATTGCTGAGTAATCAGAAAGGAACTGCAATAGCTCACTGCATTAGCTATTATTATGCAATAACTTACATTTTATAAGATGAAAGAGATTAATAATAAAGATAAATAGATAGTGGTATCATTTTTCATAATAAATCCACATAAAACACTCCGATTCGTTAAATAAAACACCCTTTTAATTTTTTTTTTAACCTTATAAGGCCATTAAACATTTTTTATTAAAAAAATTTGATAACATAATCGTCTAAATTATTAAGTTCATTTAGCTAAAAATATTTAAAATAATTGCATTTATTCCATCATGTGACCGCACAGTGGTTAAATTATTTATGATCACTATTTAAAAATTTTGTAGAACAAAGAAGAAGAAAAAAACATAGATACTGTCAACCAATAGTTTTATTTTTGTTTAAAAAAAAAAACAATTGTAAGAGTAGAATAAGATGATGTCTGAGTGAGCTCTGTCAGAATAATACGAAATAAATAATAGAGTTCACTGAGTCGTTTATGTTTGATTTTACAAATTTGGCTATTCGACAATTGACAAACTAGAACTGAAATCGATAAATCACATACAATGTATCAGCATATCGATCAAAGACAAGTGAGAATCACCCTTTATGATTTCCACATTGCTTTGTTTTGCTTACCGATTTGATCGATGATGGAAGAAAAATAATTAAAGTATCCTTACGGATCGGAAGTTGAGATTCTAACTTATTTTTATTTTATTAACGGCATACGGCACTGTACTTGCATATATATTTGCTCTTTTTTAATAATAATAATAATAATAATAATAATAATAATAATTGATTCGGTATGAAACCGGACAGATGACGCTGAGAATACGGTTAGTAAGGTCAATGACAAGTAACTCGAATTAAGGTAGGCTGGCTGAGTG
>JBBPFP010000126.1:3879419-3906327 GCA_037974795.1 Kaempferia galanga | reverse complement strand
AAGGGGAGAGTTGGGTTTCATCAACAACCAAAAACTTGGATTTTATATTTTCATTCTCAAGCCTTGCTTCTCATTCCCATCAAACAAACACAAAAAAAGGAAATTATACTAATTCACCATTCTCATACCCATGTACCAAATGCCACCTAAGAAAGAAGTTAGAGGAAGAGAAATAAATGAAAAAAGGGGGAAAAAGTTCAGGATTGGATGAGAATGAAGAAAAGGTACAAAGAAGAAAAAAAGTAACCTGGGAAAAGTGGAAAAAGGATTCAACTGAAAGGGCTTTAATTGATTTTTTTTTTAAAAAAAAAAGTCTAGAAAGTTTCAAACTTTATGACTATACCATGTTTATTTTTTTCTACAGTATTAATATTTTCCTCAAGTTCCAGGGGTGCAATCGCACCCCCAGGCCCTATGTAGCTATGCTCCTATGTTTAGATAAGAATGTTTATCACTCTGAATAAGCATTATCAGCTATCAATTCCTGTGTTTAGGTAAGAATGTTTATCATGTTGAATAAGCATTATTAGATTATTAATATAAAAAATATAGCACACCAAAACTTTGGTGTTATCCTTTATCATGATGCTAGATTCATAGATATTAGAAGATAATATTTAATTTCAATTTAGATTAGTTTTTACCTAACATATATAATATTTATCATAGTAGTAAAAAGATGGAATCTCCCCAACAACCTCACATGGTCACCATCACTATAACGAAAATGTTAAAATATAACGGATAAAATCCGTTATCGTAAGCCCTTTAAAACCGTTATAATTGGCAGTGTTGTTAAAAGAGGATTAAACGACAATGGTTTAAAATCGTTGTCTTTGAACATAATAGATAACAAATCTGCAACAATTTTAAACTGTTGTCTTTTAATACGAAAAACAATAGTTTTGTAATGTTTAAAAATGGTTGTAATTGGCAGTATTACAACAATTTTGTTTGAACGCGATAGATTCTTTTAACAACAAATAAACACCGTTGCCTTTCTTAAGAATTTAGTTTAAAATCATAGTCTTTAATTACTTTTCACAACAGTTTAAAAATAATTGTCTATCTTGACCAGAAAAATGTATTGATAATAGATAAAAACTATTGTCTTTGATTATTTTCATACAATATTTTAAAATCATTGTTTTTATCAGAAACATCTATAATTAAAAAGCATCTACAATTTAATATAATATGTCCCAACCATGACCACAAGTATCCAATACACCAACCACAGAAGATCAGACCACAAAATTTAGATCACAGAAGCATCTATCATTAGGAATAGATCACAAAAGTGTGTATGACATCCTAAGCATCTTGCACACGATCAAAGTTCTATATGCCATCAATTAATTTGCACAGTATAAACATCGGATTTTTTATTTAACCTGTACAACAAAATCATTCAGTTAAGAATCATGATAAGTTAAGTACAAACTAAACAAGGCAGTTTATCAACTATAAAAGATATTCAAGTTTGCACTACCACTATAAAAAAACACTCATATAGGAGCGATTGTTTACGAGTGGTTCCAATACTGCTCTTAAAAATCGACCAACTGAATCGATTTGAACTAAACCATTTATATTGTCTGATCTTTCAAGAACAATTTGGAAACTGCTCTTATTGCATAGCTTTAATATTGATTTGAAAAAAAAAAAACCGTTGCTATAAACCATTCTTAATGATATAACTATTAGAAACAATCTTAAAATTGATGTTATTGGCTACTTTTAGAAGTGGTTCTCAGCAAATGCTATTACTAACCATTTCTATTACTCTAAGTTCTAGGAGCAATTTTCAAACCACTCATCTTGGATTCTTAGAACCAAAGTTTGTGTAAAGTGTTATTATAAACCACTTCTATTACTCTAATATTTTAGAATTAATTTTCAAACTGTATCTATTAAATACTTTTAGTACCGATTTGAATAAAGTGCTACTATAAATTGCTCTTAATGATAAAACTATTAAAAGCAATCTTACAAATGCTAATATTAGATACTTTTAACTATCAAACGTTATTACTAACAATTTCTATTACCCTAACTTTGAAGAGAAGTTTTCAAATTGACACTTATGTCAGCACTTCCTAGGCCTAGACCTCCACCACCAGAGACGTGAAGCCTTTTTGTGCTTTTTATTTCTCTCTCTCACACACACATATATATATATATGGTCATTCCACACAAACATTTTATCATATATGTGATCATTCCATTGATGCTAAAAAAGTATTATTTATCATTTAAATATTTTTAATCAAATAAATTTAATTGATAACTTATCAAAGTTAAAATTGATCAATAAATTTTTTTAAAAAAATTGCAATTAAAGTGTATTGTTTACTTAATTTAATTTAATTTGTATCTGTCAAATTTATTTTTTTAATTAATTAAAAATATTTATTAGTCAAATAAATTATTTTTTAAATAAATTATAAAATCTTAATTTTATTTATATTCATTTTTATTCTTTTCTCATTTTTATTTTTGTTAAAAGAAAATTCTTAATTTTATTTATACTAATTTTCTTTCTTTTTCTTATATTTATTTCCATAAGTTTTTTCTCTTAATATTTTCCCCCTAAACCCATAGCTATCGTTCCAGGCTTCGCACGCAACCTCCACATCTTCATCTTCCTCTATTCATCGTCGAAAGTCTAAATCTTACGTCAGAAATCTTTCCTCTTCTTCTATTCAATTCTGAACCTAAATTTCACATCGAAAATTTTTTCCTTTTCCTTTATTCAACTCTAAAATCCTAAATCTCACTAGAAAAATCTCTCTTCTTCTATTTCATTCTATCTATCATCCGTGATTTGACACTACTAGAATATATTATTGATAATTTTAATTAATATTTTAAAAAATATATATACTATTATGAATATTTTATAATGACATTTATTAAAAATTATTTATTTTAAAATAAAAATCATATAAAATAATTTATTTCTTAGAATATTAATAAATATCATTATTGTTTATAAAATATATTATTTTTAAAATATATTAACCTTATTAATTTTTTTCTCTTAACCTTTTAACTTTATAAGCATCTAATAGCAAGTAAAGCTAATCTAATTTTTTTTTCTTTCTTCTTTCCAATAAAACTAGAATTTTTTTCATAAGTAATTCTAATCTCATACTTCCATAAGTAATCTAAATCATTTATCTAAATTTTGGACTTATTAAGAATAAATATATAGTAAAAGAAAATTATTAATTAGTTATTAAAAAATTAACTATCATATAAAATTATTTATTGGCAAATAATTATAAATGAATAAATACATATCTCTTTTACTCTTCTCCTAATTACTAAGAATAGCAATATAAAAAAACTATTAATTAGTTATTAAATAATTAACTAACACATACAAACATTAATAGTTGTAGTCTAGTTGGTTAGAATATTATGTTCTAATTTAGGAGACCTAAGTTTGAGTCCCAGTACAAACAAATTTCTTTAATATCGATATATCTATAAAAAAAATTTAACCGGGTCTCGAGGTCTAGTTTGATTCAGACTTAGACCAGGGTTAGGTCTACCTGTAAGGAGCTTTAGACGTTTCGAAATCAATCTTATTTGGGAGGAGGTGAAAAAAGGAGAGAAAAGGGTACATAAGGGGAAAGGGAGAATTTACCTTTGTTTGGGATAAAGTGAGTTAAGGAAGGGAAGGAGAGAGAAGGGTAAGCCTTCACCTTGCATGTTTTGGAATTGAAGAAATTTTTTGGGTGTAACGAAAGGGAAAGAAATCTCATAATAAATTTCTTTTAGTTTTATCCCTAACTGAAATGAGATATTTCAAATAAATATTTTAAAATTCTATTGGAAATATCCTTTTAAAAAATATATATTTTAAAAAATTTTAAAAATTATAGATAAATTATATTTATTTATTCTATATATTTTTATCATATTAATATCATTAATAATAATTTTATTAATTTAATTTATTTTAAAAGAATGAGGATAATTTTATAATTTTATATATTTAACCTTTATTACCCTCCCTTTCCTCCCAAACAAGGTAGCACATGTTACGTTAATGAACCTTCCCTCCCTCCTGAACAAGGGGAAGGTAAATACTTTACTTCCCTCCCCTTCCCCTTCCTTCCCCTCTCTTCCCCTTCCATTAATGAACCTTCCCTCACCCCATCCAAACAGAGGCTAAGAGAGAAGTCTTTTTGTTAAGAAGGAAATTTCATCCTTGTTTTTTTTTTTGCAAGAAATCAGAAAATATGAGGATCATTATCTTCCTTTCCTTTCTTGTTTGCTAAACAAACAACACCAAACACCAAATAATTTATCTTCTTTTCATTTCTATATAACACATCCAGAGTCTAAACAATGGAAATTGGCAACTTATTTTCTCTCTTCTCTCTCCTTACCTTTTGTTTCTCTTCCAATTTTATATATAGACAGGTTTATAAATGGACTCCTTAGCAGACAAATGGAACCCTTCTGTAAATGCATGAATTGTTTAAATAACATCTGTACAAAAAGTATTATCTCCAAGACTCACCAGATTCCACTTTGATATAGCCAAGTAGAAATCGCAATAAGAGAAACTTTCGATGTTAATAACTAAAACTTTGCAAAAGGAGAACAAGTTGCTGTACATACAAAATGATGATGCAATGGCAACAACACAGAGAGAAGTACATCAAAAGCAATAATGCAACAGCAACAATAGAAGTAATTGGACAGATAGATGATATTAGTATGTCCATCAGGGAAAAAACATTTTAAGTGGAAAAGAAAATGTATTGGAAGCAACAATTTTCACCTTTCGGCCTTGTAGTTCAACTTGCAAATTGGCTATATTTCTCTGCACAGTAGTAAGCTGCCTCAAGACCCTAATCAAGTCATCCCCCTTATCCCCACAAATGGAGTTCGACAAATTTTGTTGATCTTCCTGCAGGCATTCACAATACAATATATAACACACTGAATTGGGAATTTAACTGGCTAAATAGCGAATAATAACCAAAATTTAAATTCTAGAGAATGAAACGAAGTATGCATATCTCCGACTATGAATGCATCGAAGTTCCTAGGTAAATGAAGCGACAAAAAAAAGTGTGAAGTTAAAAAAAAAACAACCCCGGTGCAAATACACAAGGGAGGTGAATAGACCTGTACTGCAGGGATGCGGAAGCCGAGATCGGAAGCGATGGAGAGGGCCTCCGCCATGCCGCCTAGACGCTTGGGGGGCTTCTTCCCTGCACATCCGGGGTCGCTCGAGACCGACATCTCAGCACCGCCCGGAACCGATCTGCTCTGAGTATAGAGATCCGAAGCGCAGCAGAAGAAGAGAGAGCGAAGAGGGCGACGACGAGATTTCAGATGTCGTCGGATCGCTTTTGCGGTCGGATCGAACCCGGTCCAGGATTACATTTTACAGTTAGATAGGGCGTACATGGAATATCAGTAAATTAGAGGGGTGTACATATAATTTAATGGTTGAAATGACATATCGCGACCTGCGAAGAGGAAACAAAGGGAGAAAACAGTGCGATCGTCGCAGTATCTCGTAATCGAAGTGGGCGGAGATCCAGCTGCGCGATGATGGCGCCAGACGCGGGAGCGGTGGCGGCGGACGAAGAGAAATGCCTTTCCGATGCTATCGGACGCCTCCAGCATAACGCCTTCTACATGCACCGCGCTCTGGTCTCATTGCAAACCCCAACGAACCCTAGCCGCTGGGATTAGTTGTTGCATGCTGATTCCTTGATCTTCTTTGTGTTTCCTTCTGTAGGATTCGAAAAATTTGAAGGATGCGCTCAAGTATGCTGGGGAGATGCTGTCTGAGTTGCGGACTTCTAGTCTCTCTCCGCACAAATACTATGATCTATGTATGTCGATGGCAATAGTTCTTATTTCCATTATTTTTTCGCCTCTCGTTGGATTAACTGATGACTATGAGTGTTTCTTCTCATGGCTTATCGGTTATGGGAATGTGAAAGATATGAGGGCTTTCGATGAGTTGAGAAAGGTGGAGATGTTCTTCACGGAGGAGACTAGGCGAGGCAGCTACGTAGTGACCGATCTGTACGAGCTTGTCCAACATGCCTCAAACATCTTGCCTAGACTGTAAGGACTTATTAACCGTTCTCTGTTCCATCTGTTTCAAAAATTGAATGTTCGCTTAATCTGCCGCATGCAATATCAATTCGTGAGTTATCTATTTATTAAATTACACTTGTGTGTCTCTTTGCGAAATTCTGCTCACTTGATTGAGATTTTTATTTTGCTGTCTAACTTGCTGATGTTCTGCAGTACACCGTTTTGCAAAATGTATTGCACACTTACGCTTTGTTGACCAATACTCAACAGGACTTAGGCAAACATTCTAAATTGTGGTAATCCATATTGTTTCTGATATATTACTGCCTGAATGGTTGGGTTTGACTTGTTGACATTGTGGCTTGTAAATTTTATAAGAATTATATTTTTTATGATGTGCTTGGAAGGTGTTGGTAGTACCCTTGGCATGGGATAAAAATCTTTAGCTCATTTATGATAATCATGTTTTCACAAAATCTTCAGGTAATTTAAACAGGTTATCCATTTACTGTTTTAAGATAATGCAAACAAGGAAAATTAAGTTTTAGAAGTTTTAGTTTTTTTTTTCAGAAGAGTTAGTTCCTTTGGAAGTGGTTAAGTTGGTAATTATGATGCAAAGAAGTTTTGGTATTTATTTTTAATTTAGAAGGTACAATAGTCTCAGTAGGAGTTTAATTAGGTTGATGTATTTCCTATTTTAATTTTGGTTTATTTCTTAGTTTTTTTTTTAAATAACATTCATTGCTTAGAAAAAGAAAAGCCTTACTAGAAGGGGGGCCAAACCTGACCTTCAAGTGGGCTTATTAAAGACTTTACCTCCTTTACAAAAATTCTAAAAAAATTCTACCAATTCTTACTAACTTTACATCTCCATCGGAAATTAAGAAAACAACTGCACTAAAGAACCAAACAATAGCATTTTTGAACCCTTGTAAACTATCAACAGGTGTAGAGCGACCTCTGTGACTTAAGTTTCAACCAACTTTTAGAATCCCGTTCCCAATTCCTTATCACAAAGATTTGCCAGTAATCCAACTTCACCGTCTTCAAACACCTCATTTACCACCACCAGATCCCCATCTCAGAATTCACACCTCCACAAATGCATCGCAACAAAATAAAACATGCACTCTCCATCGCTGTCTATAAATTAGAAACCCATTCAGCATATAATCTTCATGGCAAAATCCGAAAAACCCAAAACAGCAACTCAGAAAAGCCAGACTACATTAAAGCTTCAAAACTCCACATAACCATTATAACCCGCACACTTGAAATCTGGCAAAAGGCCAGGTCATTGCCACAAACTGTAGCATCACAAATGGCATGAACTGATGCAACCAGGGAATCAAACTCCCAGTGTGCATTAGAACTCCAAGAAAGCTCCAACCACAGCCACTTCAAAATGCAGCAGCCACATCTTTGGCACAAAATCAGCAGAACACCACTTCACAATAAGACCAAAGAAGAAGACCATCAAATTCATAAACTCCATGTCAATAGAATGTGAACAGAACCATTCCACATGCTTTGGCAACTTCAAAATGCAGCAGCAACTTCAAAAGAAAACCAGCAAAGAACAAAATTCCACCAAAGCTCCATAAAAAGGGGAAGCTTATCATATTCAAGATTAATTCCAGCTCAATAATAAGATCAACTTGATACATGGAAAATCAGAAATGGCACCAAACAGATCCACCATATATTTTCAGCAGCAGCGCCAAGAAATCCCATCCATATAAGCCCATTATAATACCAAAACCCAAAAAATGTAGCACATGATACAGAAACCATAAAGAATGCCCATGAAAATTCCATACCAGAAAGGTCATATTCACATCCAGCAAACCATATCAGCCACTCAGCCAGCAACCTGTATTTAACTCACCAAACTTCCATTGCACACATCCAATTCAGAATCCACCCATGCCACTCCGTATGTATATATCAAAAACCATATCAAAATACAGCAATCAATTTCAGCAAACTAAAGCAGTTTACAGAAGCAAGATCTACCAAAAAATATGACTCCAAACTTCCAAACGGCATTACCAGCAACACATCCAGATTTCTTAGTTTGTTAGTGATGAAGTCTATAAAAGAGGTGTTGTAATCAATGCATTTATCTTTCAATTAATAAAGTTCCTGTTCAATTAATCTGCAAGACCCATTATTCTCTATGTGAGATGGCTATCCCAATGCTTCATTACATAGAATTCTTTGTGAGTCGCGGTTTAAATTGGTGTTGCATCAGAGGATTCACCTTGGTTAATCCACAGTTTTTTTTTCTTTTTCTCCATCTATGGCTGGAAACTGTTTGGTTTTGGAGCTCGAGGGGTTCAGCTATGGCTATGATCATGCTAGCAAGGCTCTGTTTAGTAGTAACCTCAGAGTGTTTTGTCCTATGTATCTAGGTGGCCTTCTCTAGAGCTTCCTTGCTTGTATTTTTCTGGGTGATTAGCACCTAACAATGGGTTCCTTGCTTGTGTTTTTTCTGTGCTTAGATCACTCAAAAATCCTTTTTTTTAAAAAAAAAATGGAGCATGTTTCTTTTATTAGGTAGTCAAGTTGAAAAGTATCACATTCTTTTCCTTTTCCTCTTCAGATAGGTATCCACATTTACTCTTCCTCCTGTTTCAATTATTGTAACAATACATGATTGGAGTTTTTTTAGATATAACTTCTTTGTTTTTATGAATATTTGATTGTGTATTGTCAGATATCTACTCTGCACAGTAGGATCTGTATATATCAAATCAAAGGAGGCTCCAGCCAAGGATGTTCTTAAAGATCTTGTGGAAATGTGTCATGCTATACAACATCCAGTTCGTGGACTCTTCTTAAGGAGCTATCTGTCTCAAATAAGCAAAGATAAATTACCTGATATCAGTTCAGAGTACGAAGGGTACGAGGAGTGTTCATTTATGATGCCTATTATAATTTTCAGTTTGGATACCTGATATTTGAAAGTGTTTATTTATGCTTTCTGCCTTTTCAGATGTCTGGCCTGAATATTCTTATTGTTATTCAGCAAACATGCTTAACCTTGAAAAACATTAATAAAAGTTGAAAGCTTTGTACCAGGAATTAACCCATATTATGAAAATCTTAAAACTGATTCTATCACAAAATAATATGTCACAAGTTGGGTTATTTCATATTCATTCCATTTCGCACACATTTTTCTTTCTTACACTATATATGTGAAAATTGACTATGAGATAAAAGAAGGTTTTGCTGTTCAATTTTGTAGATCAACATGCAATGTCCATTCATGACCTGTTGATAGTCTAATTGTTTAGAAACGATTGTTATCCCTTAACCCTCAGACCTTTCTTTATCATTTCATCCCTTTCTTTTGAGGAAGGAGTAATAAGATATATACTGAGGTACGACAGCTGGTCATGTACTTTATGGCTTCTCTAATAGATAACCTGCCAAACCATTCAAGTTCGGGTAACCACGTAGCTAGTTGTTACAGCATGGTGAAATTAAGTAATGCTCCTAGTCTCACCAAGGAGGTGAGGCAATGACATTTGTTGTAGATTTTCCATGGTCGACTTTGCCAAAACAGTTGAACTAGGTTTGGTACCTAACATATTTAACAAAAGTGAGGAAGTTAAGTGTGGTTTACGCATAGAAAGAAATAGCTCTGAATTAGCACAAGCTGACAACCTAATCGCTGCGTTCACCTTGACAGATATTTTGATATCCTTCCATCTCAGCTGAAAGAGACATCATTTCTGCTAGCTTGAACTATCAGAAATTGACTATCAATTTCTAACTTTATGGGGTTGTTTACATGGATGTTATTAGCATTTTAAAAGATGTTGAGTTATGGTTATAATAATGATTTTGTGTGGCAATCTTTCATCGTTCCCTTATTGGAGCAGTCCCATATTCTATTCTCTGGCATCCATGTATGCAGCTATGATTTTGCAGATCAATCCATGCCCATTAATGTGTCTTTCTTACTATAATTGTACATTTAAAATCATACACAATTGCCTTAGAATTAAAGAAAATACAAAGGTATTGCTTGAACAATCTCTAAATTTCAATGTTCTTTCTTCTTTAGCATTTATAATTTAAGATATCTATATTTCTTTGTCACACATGTGGTTACTGATCTTTTCAGAATGGTGATTCATATTGCTAGGATGTAGCTAATTTTCTCTCTTGTATTACGATTTTGTAGGGGTGCTGACACTATTGATGTTGCTATTGAATTTGTACTTCAGAACTTCACAGAGATGAATAAACTCTGGGTCAGAATGCAATATCAGGTTTGTTAAATTTGAATTGTTAGCTATCATGTCATGTCTTTGTATGAAATAGACATTGGCACATATATGTCGTAAGCCATAGCTCAGCAGATTTATGTACCACAATGGTAATGGTGGTCATGCAGGTACTTTAGTGATTGTGAATTATTTGATACTGTTAGGTGATCCTGAGTTGAGACTAGGAATCGCACTTTCTGGTCTGCAGGGGCCCATAGGAGAAAAGGAGAAGAGAGCAAAAGGAAGGAGCGAACTTCGTGATCTTGTAATATAATTATCTCGGAATCCGTCAAGTACCATAAAAAATGCTTGTAAAAAAATCTTTCCTTGGTCATTTATGGTTTTTTGTATATCTTTGCTCATTCTTTCTAGGTTGGAAAAAATCTTCATGTTCTTAGCCAGCTTGAGGGTGTTGATCTTGATATGTACAGAGATACTGTTCTTCCTAGGATATTGGAACAGGTTAGAGTTATTACCATGCCAACAGTTTCTTAGTATAATCTGTAGCTTTTTCAATGTTTTGACGAGGAAGTAAATTCTGCAGGTTGTGAACTGTAGAGATGAGCTAGCCCAGCATTACTTAATGGATTGTATAATTCAAGTCTTTCCTGATGAATACCATTTGCAGACTCTTGAAACATTATTAAGTGCATTTCCTCAGCTTCAGGTAAGTAACAAGTTCTGGTAAAACTATCTTTTCTTATTTGGTTTTTATTTTCTTGATTTTTTGGTTATCTTTTTGATTTTCAGATTAATAATTTTCTTAAACATAAATAAATAAAATCAATCAAGATTTAGTCTACCCTATGAAATATCATCCTTAGTTTGTTAATCATGATTCTGTTTCATATGCCTAGCAGTCCAGGCTCATTTGAGATTGGTAGAATTGATAATACGGTGAAGAAAATGAAGTGAGGAACTGAGGATAAAATCCTAAGAGGAGCCCTCATGAAGTGAGAATAAAATCCTTTTAAGATTTGGATGCCTTAAGGATGCGTACATTCTACCCTTACTTTAGAACAATTTTATAAGACAACCAAGATTGAGACCATCATAATTAAAGGCATTTGCCTATGTATCCTTGAACATCGCTTAAGAACTTTATTTGGCATGTACACACAAGAAGTTGCTCAGGACATTCTGAGAAAGACAAGCCTATAGTCTTATTCTAAGATTTTATTGGCTGTCCTTGAGATGTGATGTAACTACGGTTGTATCACAATGTCACATGTGTCATCAAGGATATCACCCCAAGGAGGCATCACTTTTGTGTCACCTAGTTCAGCTACTTCAGTCTCGCCCCTCTTTTGGCCTCCTCTTTAGTGGTTGAATTTGTATTACTTCACTCTGAGCCTCTTATTTGACCTTATCATCCTTTTATCTGTTATTCCTTTTGTATCCAGCAGATATACACTATATTCTATGTAACAGATCCTTAAGGTTTAGCTTCACAAGATGCTAACGACCAAATTACTAAGGCTAAGCTCCTCTATGGGGGAGTAGATCAGCATGAAACACATTTTCCCTGCACAGCCCTCTCCATTAATCTGTGAGCTAGCTGCTTCTAGATCCAGTAGCCACCAATATTTACTTTCTTTTCAATAGTTTCTTCCTTCTCCACACCCCCTTTCTTTAAGCCAGGTCACAAAAAGTTTCAATTGGCTTCTTTCAGCAAATAATTGAATTGTGCTATTTATGTTTTCTCCTGGTCCCTTGTGTTTCTACTGGATTCTGTTCAAGACTCTGTTGTATACGTTGCTTCAAGGAGAGGCCTGCTGAGATATTAGCTGCTAAGATCTCTTTTCATACATTTTTAATTACTCGACTTCATCTGAGTTTCACTTCATCCTTTCGCCCTTTTACTCTCTCTTTGTCAATGCGCTGAGCTGAGGTCAAAGAAATTGTTGGTTGAAGATTGAAAGGATCATTGGTTGCATGCTTCATTAACTCTTTAAATTTTGTTTCACCCACTTGCGAGTATTATGCTCTTCGTTCGTTATGATCATGTCTTAGTCTTTGTTATCTGCTTTATGTTTTCATTATTTTGCTTATGAGAGCTTCTCTGACTTATGTTGTAAGGTGAACATAGATTATACCTATTCTCTACATTAAATATTATGTGCATTAAGTTTTATGAGTCATGTGGGCGTAGCCCTACATTAGATGTCTCACAGTTAGTGTCTAAGTGGAGTCTTATATATACCTTGTCAAGGATATTAGGCATAAAGAGTCATGTGGTTTTAATCCCACATTAAATGCCTTAGGGTTAGGGTCTAAGTTGAATCTTATAAAACACTTGTTCAGTTTGTGGGGTTTGTCCCACATTAGATATCTTAACCTCTTTGGGTCAGGGTGTAAATTGTGTCTTATATATCTCATATTTAATGCAATAGAATATTTTTCTTTCTGGGAACTTAACGAGTAATAATCAAAATTTTCCAATCTATCAGAAAACAATACTTATGTTATTTTGCGAGTTGAAAACAGAGTCTAATCTAACTGGTCTATTTTTATAACCTGTAGAAACTGAATAACTGCATTAAGGTAAACTTTGTTTTCTCTTTTTGTTCATCTCATGAAATCTACTGATATTGTACACAATTTCTTAATTCTGATACAGCCAACTGTTGACATCAAAACAGTGCTGTCTCCGCTTATGGATAGGCTATCAAATTATGCTGCATCGAGTACAGAAGTGAGTTTTCAACTTATTGTTATTCCAGCAAAATGTTTAGAATGTATTTTCTCACTTTTTTAGGCTGTAGGTACTACCAGAATTCTTGAAAGCTGAAGCTTTTTCTAAATTGAGCAATGCTGTTGGGAAGGTAACCTCTAATTAATGCAAGTCCTCACAGTATGTCATGCTATACTAGCACATATATGATTTCAATTTACAGTTGCTATATATTTCCATTAGTTATGTTGGTGAATTGTTTATTGGTGTCTTCTATTTTGTTTTTTCGTCTTATTTGATCAAAGTATCTTTTAAACAACTCTCTCTCCTAGTACAAGATCTGTACTCTATTTACATCTGTGCCTCATAAACTAATATGTTATATGCAACTAGCTGAATATTATGGTGTATTTCCGGACATAAAATCATGCTACAGAGATAATCATATAATACATGTTGCTACTGGTAACTGCATGTAGTGTACCGTTCTTTTATCAAAATAAGGAAGATTTTAGATTTCTAGAATCATTCTGAACCATTGTACTTCTTCCATACTATAGCATTCTTGAGATAGATTTTAGTAAATTTTGTTTATGCATTTGGAACATGGAATGAATAGTCCATTCTTTCAGACTTTGATTCCTGCTTTACCTTAGCAGGTGATAGAAGCACAGGTTGATATGCCCATCTTTGGAGCAGTAACACTATATGTGTCCCTTCTTACATTTACTCTTCGCATTCATCCTGATCGACTTGATTATGTAGATCAAATCCTGGTATGTCCTATCTATTGGAACTAAGATTGTGATTTGCAAGTCATATTTGTGGTGAGTCAAAGTGTTTAAAATCTCGAGCCGTTTCACTTGATATAGACGAAACAGCTAGTTCCGCCCGCACACCAGCACAAGCATGCCTCTTGTGCCAGTGCGCTGCAACGTGATGCGTACTCGTCGCACGGGCCCGGCGACGCATACTCGTTGCGTTGGCCTGCGATCTCCGGCAGTGCTAAGTGATAAGGTTTTTAACTTAGGTCTAATTAAATAATTTAGGTTAAGAATTTTAATTAGGCTATTTAATTTATCCCATTAATTTAATATATATATAATTTTATTTTTTATATTTAAATATTTATATTAACTTTTTTATTTTTAGTTAGTATATTTGATATTTAAAAAAATCGAAATTATATCGACACGATACAGTACTAAAACTGTATGGTTCGGGACCAAAACCTCGGCATGGCTCAAGATTTTAAATCATGAGTCAAACTATGTTTGGGATATGAGATTCAATTTTTTGCAATCTCTTGGTCTTCTGATATTCATTATTGATCAATGATTTTGGAATCTCAAGGCTACAATGGTCTTTATTTCCTTGAAAAACTATTTTGTCTGAGATATTTTTCTTGTGTCCTAAACTCACAAATTTTGGAGTATCATCAGCTTTATGTAATTTTATAAACAAATGGTGAAAATTTTGGAAGGGCTTAAAATGCTTGCTAAATTGTCTAACAAGTGATGAACCAATTCTGTTTCGGCTTCAATGTGCATGTGGATTGTTGCTTTCATATCTTGTACTCATGTGAAGGATTTTGCTGATAGATACCTTGCTGATTGACAACAGGGGGCATGTGTACTGCGACTCTCAGGGATTGCAAAACTTGAGGATAGCAAAGCAACTAAGCAGATTGTTGCACTTTTGAGTGCTCCATTAGAAAAGTATAAAGATATTTCTACTGCATTAGATCTACCTAACTATTTGCTAGTAATGGATCATTTGGATACTGCAACAAAAAAGGTCATGGCTATGGTAATCATCCAAAACATGATGAAGAACACAGCCTGCATCTCAGCAGCTGATAAAGTATGTCTCATCCTGTCTTTATTTGCAATGTAAAACGGTCTCTTGAACTCAAACTGTCTTTGTTTTTAGGTTGAGTCTCTGTTTGAATTAATAAAAGGACTTGTAAAGGATTTTGATGGCAGTGAAGATGAGGTAAGATTCCAGGTTTTTTTTTTTTTTTTGCACTATCAATAATACTATGTAACATATGTGAAATTTGGACATGATTGAGAGTCTATTTTCATTTACCTTATTTTCATTTACCTCATTTCAAGTATATAAGTTTTGCTGCGGACTAACCTTGTGACCTACTAAAGATTGACTTATCTCTCTGCTGGTAGCTTGATGAAGATGACTTTGAAGAGGAACAGAATTCTGTTGCTCGTGTCATTCATAACTTGTACTGCAATGATGCCAAGGAAATGTTCAAGGTATCTAAATTTGTTTTCCTTTATTGTTTTAAAATAATTGTTTCATATTTTTGATTTTTTTATCAGATCATGATCTATAAGCACGGCTTAACCGACAACTTGATGTAATCTATATCTTTTAAATTCTATTTCTACTATCCTCTGTGCTAATATAATAGCAAGTTACATAAATGCAATTCCCATGTCAAAGAGATTTGATGTGCTTTCCTTTCCATGGAGATAGTTGATATCCTGAAAGAGTGGAATCTTTTTCTGGTCCATTTTTGTGGTTGGAATACCTTTGATTCTTTTCTTCTTTTGAAAAATAACCAAGTGATCTCTTGGATTATTAAACGGCCACAAAGCAATTTAGCCAGGCACTTAAAAAGCTAACCTATACGGGCTTAACCTCAACACTTTTTTGGTTTTCTTTAACTCTGGTAACTTGTACCAGTCTAATTGATATGGCTAAGAAAAAAATGACCCATGCCTGCTCATTCATATTTCTTGTCCAATTTACCGTGGCCCCCTCCCATTTTACAACCCAAGTACTAATATATCTGTTTTAGGTGCATCAGCTGGAGTGTTGTACAGTAGTGTTAGCAACTTACCTTTTTAACTGAGTGGATAAGCAACAAAAAGGAGTTTGTGATGCCCCTTTCATTTTAATTGGAAGGTAATATTTTGGGAGTTGGGGCTAGTGGTAAATGGGAGTAGACAGATACAAATCATCTTTGCAAAAGTCTCATTGTTAGGATCTGCTAGGATGATTTCAGAAATCACACCAAAACTGAATATGTTAATGTATCATGATGGACTGTCTCTATCAGTTTCTGTCTGTGCACGACACAATACCCTCCGTAGGAAACTAGTCAGCAACACAATATTTGCAGATGATAACCTTGTAAACAATTTTTCATCTATGTTCTTATGAAGATGCAGGAAATAGTATGTGTTTTATCAATTAGAATGTGTTATTTAGTGCACGTGATTACCAATTTCAGAATAAGTAATTTTGTTAGAACAAATTGATGGTGTGCAAATTCAGAGCTTTGCATGGCTTGTAAGCTACATTTTTGTTTTATATTGTTCTATTTTTCATGCTTCTCAAGTTAAAATGTATATACCTTTTCCAGCTGCTATCTTATATAGCAGTAGTTTTTGTTGACAGAAGAGATCTGAACAGCAGAAATATGCATTGTAATTTTAATTCTACTTAGTTATTTGATTAAAGTGATCTTTACTAAAGCTTGCCTTTTAAATTGATTACATCAAATTACTGCTTGTGGTCGTAGAAGTCAAAATCCATTATGCACTATGCCTTGTTGTCATATTTCCTCAAATTGTGAACTCCATCTTTTACTAAATCTTAGTTTTGTTTTAATTAATGTAGTCTGAGGTTTATCTGCTATTTCAGAAGAAACTGACTGTCCTTAACCTTTAATTTTATTTATTGATAACTTTTTATTGCAAATTTTCCTTTGTGGATGATTGGAAATAATTGGTATATTCATTCACAATTAATTTATTCTCATACATAGCAAGGTCTGTGTATTAGGATTTTGATACTAATGAAATATTGGGCCGGAGAAGTTGTTGGATTGTAGATACTGGCAAAAATCTATTTGTGTGCACATCCGTTCCAAGTATTTTGGGTTGACTACATAGATATTATTCCTCAATCGAACTCCATGCAAAGCTATATATCGTTAGTAATTTTTAAAATTTTAAATCAAATCATTTAACCATGTGTGTTGCCTGTACTTTGATAATAAAAAAAAATTTAAAATGTGCAGTAGAAAGTTTACTAGAATTTGGAAAGCTATATGTTGAAGCCTGATGCTTGATGGGAACAGGTAAAAAGTTGCATGAATATCTGAATCTAACTTAGCCTACACATAGGCAAGGGTCTCGAATAATATGGTGTTACTGAACTAAATAGTTTTTCAGATTGGAATAATATGCAGTACTTTATGGTTCTATTGAATTTTATTCGTCTATTAGGCAACTTTCTTTCCTTACTCTAGCTGCCACTTGATAGTTTGACTATTTTTTTTTAAAAAAACCCTTAAATATTACTACTGAATTTCTTCCAGATTATATCGACTGTGAAGAAGCATGTTCTCCTTGGAGGTCCCAAACGCTATTCTTTCACTGTACCTCCCCTAGTTTTTTCTTCCCTCAAGGTTTGTCTTCCATACATCTCACCTTACCATTTTGGTAACATTTATTTGTACAGCTTGTTCTCTTTAGTTATGGACTATCAACCTGGTCATGGTATGGTTAAATAATCGTAATGTGTGGTCACTTTGGCATGCTCTGTTATGTTGTGATTTAGCAAATGGTCCATTTGACCATAATGAGGATTGCTGAGGTATGCCTGAGGCCCATGTCATGCGGATGGCATGCCTAAATGTTCTCCGATGTCCTGCTTAATTTCGCCTTTTGCTTGGGGACCATGTCAAATCATGCTGACTGGCATATTCCTTGTTAGGCAATTGTTACTTAATAGTTTTAACTTGGAGGCGCTTCATGTTAAAGCCTGCACCTTTATTAACTTCCTCTATTGGCTAATATCACCTTTCTGCCTGTTTCCTTAAAACTGATTCTGTTGGATCCTGGTCTGCAGTTGCTTAGACGCTTGCAATGTCCTGATGGAGATGTAGATGGAGAAGACATCTCTGATACACAAAAGAAAATATTTCAGCTGTTGCATCAGGTTGTACTTGTGATTCCTAGACTATTTTGATTAATATTGTAATAATTGATTGGCTTTAACATTTATCATGTAGCCAAAATCTTAGCCTGTCTTTCATACTACTTAATGATGCTTATATATTTAACTGATTGTATAAATTGGAGCAAGTAATTAGCTAAAAGATTGTTGAAGTCTTAAAGATGGCTGCAAATTCTGACCCAATTTTTTCCCACAACATTTATATCAGTGATAGTAATTAATTATAACCTAGTTACTGAGATATCTTCTTAAACAGATCCAAATTTCCTCAGTGGACACTTTTTTCCCCCTAAATACATATACCAAGGACCCCTTTCTAAAAGATAGCATATTGAACATGACGAAATTTTCTAAAGTTATGTGGCAAAAAAAAGGTCAAACTGCTTGTTTGTCAAATGTTGAAGGCTATTTTTGACATCAAACAATAGCTACCCATCTTGTTTTATGCTTGACAAACATGAAACATCCTAAGATCTTTGCTTGGCAATAATGCAACAAAATTTAGTTAGAATGGATCATGTATCTTTAGTGAAGATTTCTTTTTTGGCATTGCATTTAACAATCTACTTTATCATCAAGCATATTGATTGTAAGGTATGACAGATTAGCAGTGCAGACATGGTAACTAGTAACATTTGATCTGTTTGCTTCTTTGTATGTGTTTAATTCTGAAATATTTTTTGTAACCATCCATTCCATTCTCTATGTGTCTATTTTCAGATTATTGAGGCTTTGTCGTCTGTACCTTCACCAGAACTCGCTTTAAGATTATACTTGCAATGCGCTGAGGTTTGTTAGTTAACTACATGCGTTTGCATTTGTAAGGGCTTATTACGAGTCTGTGACCACTTTTCTGTTTCAGGCTGCTAGCCAGTGTGGTTTTGAACCAGTTTCGTATGAATTCCTTACACAAGCATTTATATTATATGAAGAAGAGGTTGCAGTAAGTGAATCACTCCTCCTTTTGGAGTTATAATAAACTCTTAATTGTGTACTATTCAGATAATAGGTTTCAAGTATTCGTCATCTGAACTACCTCAGTTTCTTATTTCTTAATCACTTAATCTTTGAGCAGGACTCAAAAGCACAGGTGACCGCAATACACTTGATTATTGGAACACTGCAGCGCATGAATGTATTTGGAATAGAGAACAGAGATACTCTTACACATAAAGCCACTGGGGTATACTAGTAATATATGAACATGCATGCAAAATATCTCCATTTCTGCTACTTGGCGTTATGACACTATTCTCAAATTAATAAATATTCCTTGTTCTACAGTATTCTGCAAAACTTTTGAAAAAGCCTGATCAGTGCAGAGCAGTCTATGCTTGTGCACATCTGTTTTGGGCTACCTACCAAGACGGCATTCAAGATGGAGAAAGGTACTCAGCATTTGTTTACTGCTTTTCTTGTCAAATTACTATAACCGTGAATTATATGTAGAGAATCTGCTTTTCCTTGATGTTTTTATATTCCTTGCCTCATACGCTTTCCTAATTCATATTGTCATTTCCATATGTAATATGAAATATATTTGTAGTGTCTTCGAGTATGCTTACTTGGGCAGAAGGGGAAGTGTGTTGGGAGGAGTTGAAGGAAAATTTTGTTTACTTGAAAGGAACAAAGAAGAGGGAAGAAAGATGACGTTTCTTTCCCTTGAAATTGTTTTTCCAAAAGTGGATGGATGAGGTGAGAGACGTGAGGTAACCAAAGAGATGAAGAAGCTTTGTTATAATTCCGTTCCACTATAATGTCCTTAATTAATCTTCAACTTTGCTATGAGTTTTCCCCATTTCAACTGAGAGTGCAGCAACTCCATAAGAGTGTGGCGTTTTTATCTTCGTTGGTGTCTAAGCCCTAACACAATCACCAAGACTTGCATCTTGTGGTTGAAAGAGTGGGATAGGAAGGTGAGGAGATGGGCGGGTCTGTTAGCTTGCCCCTGTTTAGGCAATTGATGGACAGGGGTAAAGGCCATAGTTGTTACCGGTGATGGCAATGCTCCCAATGACTAAAGCTACCTCTCCTTTTCCAGCTCTTTCCGACCGCTCCCCCACCCCAGTAAATGCATCGGCTTATTTCTTTTCTTCTCCTGTCCCTATCCCTCCATTCAACTCCCTTCTTGTTCCACCAATTATATATTGCATTACCAAGTAATATATTAGTTTGATTCTCATCATGACAAGTAATGCTATTGTTACAATATTTGCACATCGAATGTTCATGACCTGATTGATTGTCTTGTTCCAGGGTTCTCCTTTGTTTGAAGCGCGCTTTGCGGATTGCCAACGCTACCCAGCAGATGGTGCACGCAACCAGGGGTAACAATGAACACGTGGCATTATTCGTTGAAATATTGAACAAGTAAACCACAATTGATGATATATATTTTTAACTTAGCAGCAGCTAACGTGAACTTGATGTTTGGCCATTTATTTTATCGTCTCAGGTACCTATACTTCTTCGATAAAGGAATTCCTCAAATAACAAACTCGATAATTCAGGATCTAATTGAACTTGTCCGGACTGAACTGAAAAATGACCACGAAAAAACAGACCCATCTGGATCTGCTGAAGCCTTCTTCTCTAGCACACTTCGATACATCGAGTTCCAGAAGCAGAAAGGTGGAAACATCAGCGAAAATTTTAAACAACTCGAAATTTGACTGTTCATGATCTGGAGCTGGACAAAACACAGAATTTTATTTTCCTGATTTTAACAATGAGGCTTTGTATCATATCAGGATTTCCACTCTTCTATTTGCTTTTTCTTGGTGGCACAATGGCAATAACACACTGTACAGAAGCAATATTTTGAATATTGCTTTAGTTCAAATATTGTTTCTATAGTTCTTGGGCTCCCGTTTATAAAAATTTCGGAAGAACCAGTTACAGCCCGAACTATCAGATCTAACTATGCAGTCTGTTCCCTTCATATATCATATATATTAAAAATATATATACACACTAATAAACAAATTCAGCTGCTTGCAAAAATGTTCTAAGTGGCAACATAATAGTATTCAGTTTGGTTTATTAATCGGTTGATATGTTAGAATAAATAATGATAGTTTTCATATGGCAAAAATATTTTTTACTTGAAACATTTTGTTAATCTTATCTAGCTTGCTTTTCAAGATCTATTATGTTTGTCTTTTCTCGACCGAACTGCATTATCATTAATTCTTTTTCTTGATTATTAGTCACAAATGAAAATGGAAAACATTATCGTCTTTAATTAAAATACAGATTAAAGAACAGCGCTTATTTGGAATTACTTTTTTTTTCTTCACTAGAAGACGCTGACGCAAGAAGAAGAGCGTATAAGAAATTCAAGAATCAATTTGACTGGGTTCACCTCGTTATCACTAACCGGCTGTGTCACCCTTTCTTACGACAATTCACGTGCATCAACCTTTCTTGGAGCTCGCACAAGTCACAAATCTACATGACTCACACCTTTCAATATTTAATCTGATCAAATTAGATTTGACCCTTTTGGACATATTCTATATCTCTTATCAGTTGCCCCCGAGTTACTGCGGTTGGTAGTTCTTCTTGTAAGTGTTAGAGTTAAGTTTTAATAGAGGTAAAAATGAACGAGTGTCTGATTTTTTATACAAAATGTCACTGTCCTATGATAAATATTTCCTATAATTTATTTTTATTAGTAACTACAGTTGAATTGTAACAGCTATAATGAATATTTTAGATAAACAAATTAAATCACATCCTGACAATTACGAAATCGTATATACTGAATATTTTTAAATATATTAAATATATCTTATAGTAATTATAAATTATAGTTATAATGTAAATATTATTAAACAGGTCAAAATGAAATCGACCATTAAAAAAAAAGTCAAAACAGAGCAAATAGTGTACTCGAACGCAGTAATATTAAAAAGTGGCGTAACTTTGATGATTTCAATTTTTTTTTTTTTTAAAAGCGGCCTTTATTATTGCCGCCTGTTTTTCTTTCGCCGACTGAGGAGAATTCAATTCCTGTGAAAGGAGGCCTCATAAAAGTACGGTGCCATGTGCACGGCTCCTGCTATGTCCCATCGCTATTTTATTAAATTAAATTTTATAAAATTATAATAACATAAAAGTTTTTAAAGATATAGAATCATAACAAATTTGTAAGTTTACGGATAGATTATTTTTATACAAAGATAAAAAATAAATTAAAAATATAATAATTTTAATTAAAATGAATCATGTAAAATTGAACAGTGTAATTTCACAGTAACAAAGGAGTTTATGGTATGACCCGGAGGATGCAATGGTTAGCGTACCCACCGATAATGTGTGTCCATTAGAAAGGGCCCTTGGCCGCCACGTCATCACCCTCCGTTCGACATTACTTCTTCCTGGGAACCTTCACGTGAGACTGTTGTCTTCTGCCTTTGCTTCTCCCCTCGTCACGAACACACTCTGCTTCTCCCGACGCTGCCGCCGCCAGTCGCCTCCTCCGCTTCAGATCTCGCTATGACTTTCTTTGGTCTTCTCGCCATCCTCTCCCTTGTCCTCGCCGCCGCCGCGCCCCCTCCTCCTCCTCCTCCCGGAGACGGGATGAAAGCCCAACCGTGCTCGCCCTTATCGTCGATGCCGCACCACTTCCGTTACGATTCATCCCTCGGATGCGGGCATTCCTGCTTTGAAATCAAGTGCTCCGGCAACAACTCCGCCCTCTCGATCAACTCCGACACCTTCCTCCTCCTCGGTCTCCACCACAATGCCTCCCTCCTTCTTTCTCTTCCTCTCCCGCCCGCCGACGCATCCGCTTGCCCCTCCCTCCCTAACACCTCCATCGACTTCTCCGGATCCCCCTTCCGCCCTTCACGGGACGTCTGCCGCCACCTCGCCGCCCTCGGCACTTGCGGTTCGGCACTCCCCTCCCATTTCTCCTCTTCTCCCTGCCGTCGCTCCTCCTGGCAGACTCGACTCCTTTCGCATCCTGAACTCCTTTTTCGCGTCTGTCCCCGTGTGGTGTCTTCCAGATCCCCCTCTCCTGCCGCCGCCAGAGCTTGCCACGCCGGCGAAGACGTCGCCTCTGCCATCTCCGAATTCCTTGGCCGAGGTTTCGTTGTCGAATGGAACTCTTCCACCCACCCCCACCCTTATTTGGCCCAATGCTCCCCCTGCAACAGTTCGGCCACCGAAACCTGCGGTTTCAACGGCTCGGCTTCCGACAAGCCTTTCCTTTGTTTCCCCACCTCTGAAAATCTCGGCCGCTCTGGCTCCCCCGCCTCCAGACGCTTGCTTCCGATCACGGCTTTCCTCTTTTCCGTCGCTTGCGTCCTCCTACTCTTCATTTCTTTATGGGCAGCCACAGTCTCGTTCCGCCGCCGCTGTCGTTGGGGCGGCGACCATGGCTCCCATCCCATGACCGATTTCCTACTGCGGCACCACATCCAGCAGCCGATCTACTCCTATGAGCAGCTCCGTGCCTCCACCAACGGCTTCGACCCCCGCCGCAAGATTGGCGACGGTGGGTTTGGGTCCGTTTACCTCGCCCATCTCAACGACGGCCGCGTCGCCGCCGTGAAGAGGCTTCACCGCCGCCATCCTGCCGCCGCGGCGACGAAGTCCTTCTGCAACGAGATCCTCATCCTCTCCTCTCTGCGCCACCCCAACCTCGTACGCCTCCATGGCTATTGCTGCGATCCGCGCGGTCTTCTCCTGGTCTACGACTACGTTCCCAACGGGACCTTGGCCGACCACCTTCACTGCTCACGCAGCCCCTACAGCAAGCCCCGCACACTCCCGTGGGCTGTCCGTCTCGACATCGCCCTGCAGACTGCCGCCGCCATCGAGTACCTCCACTTCTCTCTCAAGCCTCCCGTCGTCCACCGCGACATCACCTCGACGAACATCTTCGTGGAGAGGGACATGAGGGTCAAGGTGGGGGACTTCGGCCTCTCCAGGCTTCTAACCCTTTCGGAACCCCCTTCGTCACTGGGGCGTCCCGCTGAGTACGTCTGCTGCACAGGGCCGCAGGGTACGCCGGGATACCTCGACCCCGAGTATCACCGGTCGTTTCGGCTCACTGAAAAGAGCGATGTATATAGCTTCGGGGTGGTGCTACTGGAACTTGTAACAGGGTTGAAGGCAGTGGACGTGAGTCGGCACAGGAGCGAAATGGCGCTGGTTGACATGGTGGTGTCGAAGATCCATATGGGGGCACTGCACCAAGTGGTGGATCCGGTGCTGCTGGAGGAGGGGAAGGAGGTAATGGCAATGGCAGAGGCGGTAGTGGAGCTCGCATTCAGGTGCGTTGCAGGTGACAAGGATGACAGACCTGATGCGAGGGAGTTGGTGGAGGAGCTCAAAAGAATCCGCAGTAAGATTGTTGATCCTCCTAAAGCAACCTGATCCTGTGAACAATGTAATAAATGTGTTGTCTTCTTCACATTTTCTCATTGCAATCTTAAACAAGAAACATGCCGCAGAATGGAGATTGCTATTAGGAGCTTGGATTTAGCTGTTCTTTTCATAGGAGCTTCAGCTTGCCCTTTGTTCCGTTACGAACATATGACTACTACTGATCAGATCTCATAGTCATGTTTTTGGATGATAAAGAAGAACAGTTCCTATTTAATGTTGGAATGGAGGTAAGATGCTGATGACAATTGGACAACGACAATGAGATGCAAATAGTGTGCTTCGCAAGGTATGCACTGTATTTTCATGTTTAATGGGACACAACCGTATTGGCATTACACAATGTCTTGTTGACTTATGGTTTAGCTGGTAGAATTTTCTTGAATCTATCTTTAGTATGAAAATCTACACTAGACACTGGTACTGTAAGTTTGAAAGTTTCTTTTGAAAACATATTCTAGTCAACGTCTTCCAATGATAATGGCAAATTTATGGGTTCCGATGTAAACAAGCAACACTGTGTTCTTCAAATATAGCGACAAGGCCTAAACCCCAAATAGCAAATTGGCATAACTATGTTCATGTCGTCGAGGTTAATTTGTATCATGAAATGCAGTAAGTTTGGTTTGTAAATCTGGTTTATGTTTTCCTTTCTTTTCCTAATATTCCATTGCTCTTCTAATGCTTATCCAATTCGACACTTCCAATTTTGAACATGGTTGAGATAGAGCTTTGCCTTCGCTATATTTTGTATGTGTATGTGTTTTAAAGCTGCAACTGCTTGTCCTTGTAATTGTTTACTTCTTTCTGCGTTTAGTTTGTATGTCTTGCTTATGTTTGTCTTGCTTATTTATATATATATATATATAAAGAAGGGGCACAATTATATCGAACTATTTCATTGGGTTATATCCTAATATTTCATTGCTATTCTAAGGCTTATCCAATTTGATACTTCCAATTTTAAACATGTTTGGGATAGAGCATTGCCTTCACTGTGGTGTATATGTAATTGTTTTAAAGTAGCAACTGCTTGTCCACGCAATTGTTTACCTCTTTCTATGTCTAGTTTGTATGTCTTGCTTTTGTTTCTATATATATATATAAAAAGAATGGGCACAATAATATCGAACTATATCATGGGTTTATATCCAAATCAAATGCCTAACAAGTTTGCTTAAGTCACCTTCAGAGAAAACCCCAAATTTACCTTTGAAACACTTTGATTGCAACAGAGCTGTACCCAAAATCTTATTTTCTCCAGAACATTGGTTCAGTGGCAAAAGTTTGGATTCTTTTCCTTGAAGCCTTGAAAGAAAATTGAGGATTTGTTTGGGTGCTTTCGATCTAGAAGGCCTTTTAAAAACAAACTTGTGCATATTAATTGCACTGAGGTTATGGTGCATATTAACATCCTATTTTTATGTAGTCCGGATTTTTTGGTCTATAATCTCTGGTCCTCTCCTGGTTCCAAATTAAGAGAGTCATTGGATTAGATCAGGGATTCATGTATTGGTCCTTCCTGATTTAATTCAACGATCCTTTTGATCTAGATTAGAAAGGGATAAAAGATTATGAACTAGGGATCTGCTCTCATTCTTATGATTGCCATTGCCTGTCTGGTTTGTTGAATTGGAAAATTTAATGGACTTTCTATGTTATTGCGTAGGCTTCTTTTCCTTTTAAGTTAACCGTTAAGTTTCCTGATTTACCTCCACTTTGCTTCATTCATTCAAAGATGTTGCAAATGCATCTAACTATTTGCTTAATATGTCTTTACTTGGCCAGTTTGTGAGGTTTTAGTTTTGAACTATCCATCTGGAAATCATTCATTTGATATTCTTATGCCAAGTGAACTTCATGCCGAATGTTACTGTCAGTTCTTTACGTTCTAGTTCTAACCTTCGTGTTCAAATTTTAGTAATATATCAATAGTTACTTTCCACTTTAGTTGCATTCTACACCTTGTGAGTTATGTGTAGGTCACTTGGCGGATGGATAGAGAAGGTGAATAGCCCTATAAAGAATTTCACCTTTCTCTTTCTTTCGACGTTAACTTAGACAATAAAGAATAAGTGCATAAACATAAAAGAAATACAAGGCAATAGGAATTTACTTGGTTTGCAATCGGAGAGGTTGTTAATCCAAGGCAAATGAAACTCTATAAGTCAACTCGTTCAACACAAGTCGGAGGTGGAGAAATCTCGTATAAGATATTGACAGCTTACGAACAATGAAGAACAATAAAGAAAATGATTACAATGAAAATGTTGTACAAAATTAGGTGAACTAGAGCTTTATTTATAATCCATTGATCGAAATAGTTGTTTTGTTGATGTGGTAACTTCGGGCGCCTAGATCGGGATCAGGGCGACCCAATGTGGATTTTTATCCACTGTGTAATGGCTACGCAACGAGCGGAGATAGAGTTTTATACCTGTTCAAGTGTCTGGTGTTAGATTATATTTATATTAGAATTATTTGT
>JBBPFP010000126.1:3708016-3718918 GCA_037974795.1 Kaempferia galanga | reverse complement strand
CTAGTAGAAGAGTGGAGCGGGGTGGTTTTTGGAAGAGGGTTTAGGGCTTTAGTTTTGAAAGCAGGAAGGTGAGCGTCTATGAAGTGAGAGAGCGAAATTTTGTCAGCTCGTTTAAAGCGGAGAAGACGATGCTAGATTTTTGTCTGAGTCAGTGCACCATGTCCCGTGTCACTCACAATCGCTCATGTAAGGGTGAGCAGGGTAAAATTTTTGTATATATATTATCTTAGTAAGGTGATTAAGCTCACCTCGACTACCCCTCACAACCCGGTTAGATAAAGGAAGGTAAATCACGGGGTCAGCATATAATCGTTGAGTGGCTAGAGGGTGAGAGGTTTTTTTTTCCTCGAGGTCATGCATCCGCTGGGAATTAATCCCTTGCCTCATTGTAGCATCTCTGTTATCCTCTAACCAACTAGTCGGACACCTATTTTGTTGCTAAGGATTGTGGCGTAGGTGTCTCAATGACGGGGATGATGCTATAAATCTGGAAAATAGGACTAATTTTAAATTTGCATGTTTGTTGGCTCAATTTGAAAAATGCAGGTTTGTTCCACCAATTTGGAAAATGGCCTTCTGTGGAACTTAAGTAGGATTGAATGACCAGATAGAACAGAGGGTAGCAACGCAGGCCTTGACAGGATGTGAATAACCAGTGTTTGTTGTAAGGTTTTTTAGCATCAGGTGGTCGGTGCAAGATGAAGCTATCGCCAGGCTTGTCTTCTCCTTGTTGCACATTAAAGGTAGACGATGTGAATGAGGAGGTTGTGGCAAATGAAAGTGGGAGGACAATAATAATGCAAGCATTATGTGATGGCAGATGACCCTTATGTGAGCATTATGACAATGTAGGATTGTGACGGTTTCTGTGGTACTGATGGCTAAGGTGGGAGGTTGAATCACATGATCAATGGAAGAAGTGTTGTAACAATAGTTGAGTTTAATCTAATTTGACTCTGATAGCTATTGATATAGCACCAAGAAACTACTCAACTCACAAAAGAGGGAAAATCTAATTTAATTGAAAGATCATTCAATACAAGGGAAATTTCCAAATAAATGTAAACAATCTTTTAAAACAACCCTAACTACATCCTCCAAGGAAACAAAAAATCCAGGAAAATGTTTCCCTATCCTTTTCCAATATTTTTTTTCCCTACCTCACTTCTTCCTACCTATTCTCTTTGTAGGAAACACAATGATAAATATTTTGCATAAGGAATTGTGAATGCATATCCAAAATAGAAGAATTGTGTTTAAGAAGAATATAGTTGATTCAAATAAAGAGGCAATGTTAAAAATAAATTGATTTCATGTCAGGTCCAATACTATTTTATTTCTTTTTTTTTATTCTTTAATTAGGCTTATGAATTTGATCTTTCCTTTTGTTTATTTGGGTGGATAAATCTGAAAAGATGGATAGATGAAAGGATCAAAATAATCTCTCACTGTACCATTTTGATTTGTTTTAATTAGTTGGAATGAGCAATGGATAGATGACAGCTTTTTTGAAACATAAATATCTTCGACTTCCTACTCTCTTCTTGTTCCTTAACTGCAGAATCCCATTAGCTAATCGATTGTCACAGTGATGATAATTTCGATTGGAGGAGCATGAGATTGTAACAATGTTGGCATGAAAAAGATGTGTGATTCCTGTTAAAGTGGTATCAAATGACCATAGTTGATGATGAGATGGGCGAACTGCACTACTAGTGATTCAGCAACTCTCTTTGTATCATGTTTCATATCAGGGTGTGTAAGAGAGAGCCGATTGTTTTTGGACAAGAATGTCCACAAGGACTTGCTCCTTTCTCCCACGTCATCTTTGCATTGGGTGCTCTGCCTTATGTTGTGCCACAGAATTTTACCTTCGTCCCCAGATATCATCTTTGCATTGGCCTAGCCGATTATGTGTGAGATGTGTATGCAGATCATTTACTTGCTGTCCCATCATTCAAGCAGTTTCTGGAAGAAAAAAAAAATCTTATTTTTCTGAACAGAATACTTTTGAGAACCTATCTTCCGAATCAGCAACATGTTTTTATGAATTTTTATTAAAACAAACTGAACCTATAAACCACTAGAGGCACACAAATAAAACTAATCTCAAAGTTTAGCACTAGAGATCCACATGAAGCTGGAAATAGGACAAACAACATTGCATTCCTCAACTAATCAAAGCAATCTTAAAGATAGCTGATATTGCCAAACTAAATGGTGTCACCCTCAACATCATCATTGTACTCAATCACCTTCTTTTCTTCCACAGCATGTCTATTTTGAAGTGGCCAAATCCTCCATCTTTGGTTCTCTTCCACTGTTTGGAAGCTGTAGGCATTGGGAAATACTGGGATGGCCTCAAGGAGTGCATGGATTGACCGTGGGAAAGAAGGGGAAAATAGGGAAGATAAGTGGATGGAGATAAAGGGAGTAGGGTGCAGTTTTCATTTTGACTTTTATTACTCAGAATTCCCTCCGACATTGTTTTCAGAATATCGTTTTTACACATTTCATTCAATTCTCTCGATTTTGAATATTTCACATATTTTGTAGGAAGGGTCACGACTTAAGGTAGACTATGAGGTTGCCTGGGACCAAGATGGTTTTTTTAATGTACAACAGACTTCCAGAAATCATAGGCAGGATGTGCAAACCAGAATACAGGCTACAACAGATATTGGTTCACGTCGTAAAAGATTCAGGGTATATTGCCTTTTCCTAGTTTGCTGTATATCTTTTAGCATTCGTAATAGTTGCATAGAAACATAGCAATGAAATCCTGCTAAATTTTGTTATCGAGTGTATCAGTTTGGCATTTAGTGTATTGGTTGTCATTTTATGTTGCAAGACAATGATATATGATACTTTTGGGGTGAAAGAGCTTTCCAATGCATACCTTAGGTTTGAAATGATTGACCCTTTCATTCATCATAAATTACACCCTGATCTCATTCTAGTTTTGCCTATTCTTTATCTGTGACTGTTTTTTGATGGATTTCCCTTGTGAACCTTTTCTCTGAATGTGCAGGAGTAAAGCTTTGGAACTCGAAGTCAGACTGAACTCAACATGCAAGTGGCAATGTTATCTTCTTTAGATTCACTAGTAGATTGATTTTGATCTTAAACCTTAATCATCCTTATTTGCCGTCAATATAACAATTATTATTATGATCATTTGAATGGCTTTTGCATATCTATTGATCAATCACTTGCTCTAGATATAGTGAATAGTGAAAGAAAGATGGTATCATGATGAGGGCTCATGATAGAAAAAAGTATCATTTGATCCAAAAGCAGGCTGGCATTCTGTTCATTTTAAGGTTGCCCACCCTTGTGCCACTCACTCCTTGTCTGCTGGGGTTCGCTGCTGCCCCTACAGTACTGCATTTATTCCAAGGAGCTCTCTACACTTGCACCTAAATTATCCAGTTGTCTGTAAATGCATGTTGGATTCCGCTGGCGTGGGTTGTACTTTCGGAGAGGTATGGCATGTTTCTCATGACAGCCTTAATCTTTCTTTTGTCAATGCCTCTGATGTCTGCCCTGCCTTCTTGATGAGGGAACCAATCCACTCACCAAAAGTCAAGGGCTTATCGGCTTTTGGCCTCTTTAAGGTTTTAGTTGGCCGACCAAGACCTTGATGCGAAGTGCAAACTTGATAATTTGGTTTTATTCAAACAAAGCTCGTTTGAGTCATCCGACCCAGAATCAGGAGAGAAAAAACAAGTAAAGTTTTAGGACTCAGACCAAAATTGAAACTTACAATGACAATTTTTTCCAACGGTCTAGACACTATTTTCCATTGGTTAATTATGTTTCTTATGTTGTATATTTTGTGTCAAAGTACATGTGGGATGCTTGTCACATCTGTCTCAATGCTTCAATTGACTGAATCAAGGTTTTGTTGCTACAAGGTAATTTATTTCGAAGTCATGAAACTGAAGGGTCTTTTAATCTAAATAATCTTCTTATTCAATTGAAGTTTTTAGGTGCCCATAATAAATAATAAATAAAGATATTAATGATGTGATATTGATAAATATTTTTAAAAATTATAAGTTAATATTATTTGATATTTAGAAGGATACAGTGAGTATTTGTGTAGTTGAAATGATTAATATTGTTATCCGAGATATTGACCATTCATTAGTCTCTATTTAATAATGGAGTTAATGTCAGTTGGTTTGCATTATTTGGAAAGTAGCGGTCAATGTAAAATGAGCACTTTTCAGAATTGAAGATGTTAACAATGCTACAAAACTCTCACTTAAAGTTGTCATTGATAAAATATTTTTCAAGATAATTTGAGCACGTCTAAGTTGAGAGGACAAGGTTTTGATGAAGCAAGTCATATGCATGGTAAATTAATGGTTTAAAAAAATACGAATTCATGTGCATTTTACGTATATTGCTTTGCCTGTTAACTTTAATTAGCTCTTATAAATTTGGCCAAGAAAAATATTTTGGCTGCTAATTCTTTTGTGTTGTCGGTGATGTGGTAAATGCTATTGGATCTGCAAGTGTTCTGATATTTTCCAGGAGAAGTATTCAAATTTTATTGTGGAGACATTGAAGAGAACTGAAATTTTAAGTGATTGGGGACGTAATCAAGAAACTACTCTTCAACGTGCTGGGAATATATGTTAGGGGTTACATTATAATTTTTGATAAGCTTGATTTTTATGTTCTTTGATATCAGTTGTGTTTGAAATGATTTCAGAAGATGATTCTAGTTCTCCTGATAAAAAATTGAGACATTTAATTTATTGGAGTCAATACTTTCATTTGATTTTGCATTCCATTTATGCTAGATGAAACATGTCTTAGGATTTTGAGTGAATTATCGACGACATTACAAAAGAAAGATCGAGATATTACGAATGCAATAGATTTAATACAAATATGCAAATACTAACTTCAAAGTATGAGAGATGATGGTTGGGATTCATTTTTAAAAAAGGATTACTTGATGCTTTGTCGACAATATTATATTGATGTTCTTAAAATGGATGATATATTCACACATTGAGCATTACATGGTTGTCCCCATCGTAATACACCAAAAGCGATAAATTTGCATTATTATCGTGTTGATTTATTTGATGATATTATTGATATGTAAATTTAAGAATTAAATGATCATTTTTCAGAGGCAAATACAAAGTTATTTTTGTGTATCCACAAAATTCATTTTTGACATTTTACAATAATAAATTGATGTAATTAGCTGTACTTTATTCATAAGTTTTCTTAAGATTTGATCTTTTTGTACATGATTAACTTGAAACTTATTATGTGATATGTGTTCTAATAAAATATTTCAAGGATTGAAATGCTTTGATGATTTTTAAGCTAGTTATGATAAAGAAAAGTATGATGTACCAACTATTGATTTATAAGTTTTTGATATTGACATTAATTCTACCTTCTGTGATTGTAGAGAGAGTGTTTTCTGTCATGAGAATTGTGAAAGAAAGGTTGCCTAATCGAATGAATGATAGTTTTATTGTCTATTAAAGAAATATATATCTCTAACTAATAATAATAAAGTTATTGTACAAAGGTTTCAAAATATGAATATTTGAAAAGTTATGTCAAAGGAAACTATAGTGTATTTGTTGATTTATAAGCTTTTGATATTGATATTAATTATACTGACTGTGATGGTAGGAAAAGTATTTTCTGTCATGAGAATTGTGAAAGATAAGTTGCACAATCGAATGAGTGATGATTTGATAGAAAATAGGTTATGATCTTTAAGTTAGTTATGTCAAAGAAAAGTATGGTGTACCTATTGATTTATAAGCTTTTGACATTGATATTAATTTTACTGACTACAATTGTGGAGAGAGTGTTTTGTGTCATGAGAGTTATGAAAGATAGGTTACTTAATTGAATGAGTGATGATTGGATGAATGATAATCTTATTATCTATGTAGAGAAAAATATATTTCTAACGGTTAATAATGAAGTTACTGTGCAAAAGTTTCAAAATCTAAATTTGAAAAAAAATAATTATAAGGTGATTATTTTGTTGTGTTTCATGATTATAAAATTTTATTTTTTACTTTATTAATTATATTATATTATTGGACACACTAATCAATATCTTGGTTCCGCCCTCATCAAAATTGATCAAATGTTAGTTAAAATTATTTCAATTTGAGTCATTCAATTTATTAAATTTAGCTTGTCGACTTCTAAATAGAAATTTTCTCCAATTAGATTTAGCTTTAATGCTATATATATATATATATATATATACACACACTCACTTAAGGTCTGCCTTGTAAAATTTGTTGTTCGGAGCCAACTAGAGTGGTTGACTGAAAGCAATATATTATATTGATTAGACAATCGACAAAGTCAATTCAATTTATTAAAGACAGTTGTTCACGTGACCGGGGAATTATGAAGTCTAATCAATCTAACGAACATGCTATTAAAGATAAAATGTTGGTCACTACTTCATCCCCAATGGCTTGTCGATGAGTCATTCCCAAAAGCCAACCATCTTTCTTCCTTTCAAATACATTCCATAGGTGGAAAAGCCTAATCTCAATAATTGAATGCTTAGAGGATTATATAATCAATATTTCACTTGGTTCCTTGTTTATGCTTCCAACCTCTTCAATTTCACATTCTGTTATTTTATACTGTAATCAATCAATAGATTAGATTCACCATTAGTCAATTATTTCACCTCGCCCAAGATTACAATCTCTCAACTCTCACAAATCACTCATGAGCTTGTCTTCCATAGCTTGACTTCACCACCATGACCATCTCCTGCTTGATTAATTATTCATTCCTCCTATCCACTTAGCCCTTGGCTAGCTCTATGTCCATCCTTCACACACAATCCATGTAGCTCGCCTCCTTCTGATTGTCATCGATGTTGTCTCGATGCTCCTGGTATTGTGGTCTCTCAAAAGTTCCATTCCATCCTTCTCCAATCTCCAACAAATCTTATGCCACTGAGTCAATCAATTTGGTCTTGCCAAGTCAAGCTCCACGGGCTACTCAAACACCTCCTCAATGCTTCTCATCTTGCAATTCCTCGTATGCCTCATGCAATATTCTATAAACTTCATCAAACCTCAAGTCATTAACAATGTTGCCTTAGTTATGCCAAGTTATCATCCATACTTAACCTTATCGAGTTACCAACTCCACGAGCCCCATGTGCGTTCTGCTAAGTTTCTACACAATTTAACACACATATCAAATACATATATAATAGGACGATCTCTTTGTCAACTTTTTGTAATTCCTTCTTGGTCCCTAATTAGGGAGACCATTAGATCAGATCAGGAGATCAATGCACTGGTACTCATGATTTGATCGAAAGGTCCTCTTGATCGGGGACCATAAAAAGTGGACCAGAAGATCCGCTCTTCATATGCAATGTATAACTTAAAACCTTTGTTAAAACATCAAACCTCCTAATCAGCCTAATCACTTTGGACATATGTAACAATCTTCCTCTTTTTAATGTTAAAAAATTCATTTAAGTTAGAAAAAACAACAAATGAAACAAGACATTAAACTAAAATCCCCTTGCACTCTGCTCAACTAGAACTAGGAATTTTCCAAAGAGGAGATAGGTTTCTAAATCTCTTCCCTTATCCCAAAAGTGAGATTTTTAACTCACACCTCTTGTCATTCTTCCTCTTTTGACACACGTTAAAAAGATGTACAAATAATGCTTAAACATATAATTTAACTATTAACTGCATTTAAAATCCCCCGGTTCATTTGTTCTCAAGTATGCCAAACATTCATTATTTGAGATCCAAGTCTCAATTGGGTTCACAAGATATTTATTAGAGATGATCTCTACATATACCTTTCCAACTTCAAATGCCTTACTAGCATTTCTAAACTTAGATGGGTTGCTTGTACTGTATCATTCCCTACTTTAGCATATAATGATACATTGGCCTTAGATGATGATGCTTTGTATCCTAAGGCAAATTTATCATACTTTGACCCTAGCTTCCCTAGCATCATGTTCAAACCCTTAGCTCCATTAATAAACCTTTCTCGGATCTTTCCAAATAATCAAGCCTTGACCCAAAAGATTGATTATCTAATTCTAGATTCATTAACGTAGATTTTGCATACTCGTGATGTTTCTAAACCTAGGCGTGTCTATCCTTCTTAGGTTGTTTATCTAGATTATAATTTTGAAATAGATACATTTTCCTTTACCTTTGGAGCTCCCCTTGTTTTGAGCTTACAATTTCCCTCCATTCTTGCTTGGGGGTTTTTCCCTCTTCACTACCTATTTTGTTTGGAAATTTTGTGTGATAGTGGCCTCTTCTAGGGCATGTGTTGCAAGTGATGATATCTTTCTTCCTTGCTTTTTTTTTCCCTCTCTTCCTACAACTTGGGTTAGTGATATTATTGAATTCTTCAAGTAGTATAGGAGCTCTTACCTTCTTTACCTCCTTGTAAAGTGGACGTTTATTCTTGTACTATTTCTTCTCATTGCATCCAAAACAAGTAATGTGCTCTTTGGTCTTGATTTGGATAGAGGAACTTGAAGATTTATCTTCTAAGATATCTACCTTCATTGATTTGAATTCATGCACACTCCTTGAATAGGTCAAAGATTTGGTACAATTAGCTCCCGGTCATGATCGTGGTATGGATTGGATTTTGATACTTTATTAATGTGTTTGATTGTTGAGCAATATGTTTGGTTGAGTCAAGTAGATTAAGGTTAACTTGATAGTGAAATCCAAGTGGATCCAGGTTAAGCAGATATTTGGTTGATATGAAGTCCAAATGTGTAAGGTAAACAAGACACTAGAGAAGTCAAATTAGTATTAACAATGGAAGTCCTAACAGGCCATAGAGAATTGAATATTAGGCATATGAGAGAAATCTGGTGTGCCATTTCCGTAAGTATACAGTTGTCATAAAGTAATAAATTATCATCCACTGGGATTGTGAGGTTGAGTACCGGTCAAAATGCAAAATAGGTTATATGAATGAATCGAAATCTTGAGAATTGGTTGCAAAAGAAATCTAATTAAGAAAGCAAGAGTGAAGTTGTGAGAAAATCGCTCTTAAAGAGAAATTGTAGGACTTTTGGTTTCACCACGACTATCCTTGATATTGCAGTTGTGGTCTCTTTTTTACTACAATGTTGATCAAGCTTGAAGGTGGTCTATCCTAAAGTAACTAGTGCTTCCTTTTAAATTTACACTGGTGTTTACCCAAATGAGACTTCTACTTCCTCAATAGCTATAGTAGGGTAATCTCTGTCTATTGGAGATACTTGTTACTAGAACCCCACAATCTTCTAGACCGCTACCGTTACTTCATAATGCTGAATCGGGGTAGACTCCGTACACTCTGTGATAACTAATGGAATCTTTAGGAGAGTTTAGACTACTTTCATGAACAACATTTCAAGTCTAGTTATTATATATCTAGGATTAGAGTTTGCCTTTCAGTTCTTCTCCTCACCCCAGAATCTGTGCTAATGTCTGTTAAGATCTATCAACACATTAAGTACACTAACAACTAAAATAAGGATCAGTACATCATGCAATAAAAGAGATAAATATTAATACACAAATATCAACTCATTGTTGGGTTGTTCTCTAATCTTAGAATTAAGAAAACTACTCTATAAAGATATACAAAGTGAAGACATGGAATTAGGCATACTACAACTCAAATGAAACAGAGAAGAGTAAGAAAGGTCAATCATAGGTGTTGATGTCATCTTTAGAAGATCTTCTAGCCTCCTCAATAAACGGAATCCTCATGGCTCTTTGGAAGATAACTCTTTCTTAGGGTTCCCTGTCATGCCTGAAACAGATGCTGCGTTGGTCCTTTTATAGTCTCCAAAGTCTTCCAAAAACGATATGACTTTCTTAAAAAATAGGGGTACCGCCATCGTGCCACGATTATGTGGCACTCTAGACATCAGTTGCCAACTGAACATGGTCGTATTAGGGGATGCGACCATACCGTGTTTAGGGTTGGAATTCTCCTCAGCGGACATTAGTACAAAACACAGTCATGTCAGGGTACATGGCCATACCGTATTTTGTATTGAAAATTTTGAGTAATGCTTCGAGGCTCGTTCTGTTCCAAGAGTGATGCATGGTCGTGTCAAGGGACACGACCAAATCATGAATCATGCTAAAATGCACGCTTCCAAGGTTTTTCATCCCAAATTGAGCTTCAACTTTACTTCTTGTCAATAAAATCTATAAAGAGTAGTTTTTCAAACTAAAAGGATAAAAAATGACTAATTAAGAAACTATGCAAAATATATTTATATAACGAAATAAATAGCATTAAAACATATGCATGAAATATACACATCAGTCCTAACAAGAGGATTGAATATTACGTGTAGGTCCCTTGGCGGCTGACTATAGGGGGTGAATAACCCTGTAACGACAATCGCAATACCTTTCTCTTTCTTTCAGCGTTAACTTAGACAATAAATAATAAGTGCATAAACATAAAAGAAATATGAGGCAAAAGGCTACTCGGTTTGTAACCAGAGAGGTTGCTAATCTAAGTCAAATGAAGCTCTTTATAGATTCCTTCTTTGATACAAGTCGGAGGTGGAGAAACCTTGTACAAATGTTTACAAGTCAAATAAAGTGAAGAACATAAAAGAATTCCAATATAGAGAAAGTGTAGTACAAAACTAGGTGAACCATGACTCTATTTATAGTTCACTGGTCGAAATAGTCATTTTGATGGTGTGGCGTCTCCGAGAGCCTAGATGGGGATCAGGGTGCCCCAGCGTGTATATTCATCTACTATGTAACGGCTACCCAATGGTGTGAGGATAAGATTTTATCCCCTGATCTGTCTGGGCGCTTAGACCGGTGATGACATGGGCCCAAAAGTGATCTACGC
>JBBPFP010000126.1:3636911-3657563 GCA_037974795.1 Kaempferia galanga | reverse complement strand
TTCTTACTAAGCGTTGCTTATAGTTTGCATTTCCTCCTACTGCAGATAAGGGAAAAGGGAAACAGAGCTGAAGGAAGGCGACGAGGCGGATGATGTGTGTGTGGTGGCTGCGTGTGGCAGGTCCAAGGACCCAGTTAAAAGTTAAAATAAGATTGTGTTTCCTTTTGTTCAGTTTTCCGCATTAGAACAGTTTAATATTTCAATTCATTTCTTGACTTGATAAGCATGCTAGTAGTGTAAGATTCAAAGGATTTATTATTTAATTCCGCAAGTATACTTGAATATGCATGTTAGAGATTTAAAAATTTTATTAGTTAGCTTTACCCAGCCTATATTGCATGTTCATAAGTAAGATGAGTAAGAATAAGTAGAAGTAACCCCATCCTTCAGACTAGCAGATAAGGGCGGGCGTTACACGAAAATCCAAAGTGCAAGTAAATGCAAAATGAAACAACATAGAAAACTCTCAATGTGATGTGGGACTAGCAAACAAGACCTCCAAGCAACTCCATATATCTTCTATCTGCTACCAGAGAAAGAAAGAACTTAAACGGGTAGTGATTCCAAATGACTCAATGGGCAATAGAAGGTAGTGCATGAACTAAGTATAAGGATATCAATGGTATACAGTCTCACAGGTAATATCAACATAGGCAATAACAAGAACATAATAAATGCACATACCAATCTAATCCACAAAATATAGTATAATGAATAGAAATAAATGAGGATCTATAATAGAACTACTCTTAACACATAAGCAACATAGCTTATAACATGTATGACAATGTCAAGCACATGCAACATCTATATCTCAAATATATGCAACATATCACCAGTATATATATAATATCACCTACATACGCAACATACATCACATGCATATGCATTGTTACTCCTTGCTCACCACTTTAGTTATAACGACATATGTGTGGCCGAGTGGGCAGAACTATGATAATTGTATGACACTCCAGCTACCACTGCTCTCGAGTAGCCAAGTGGCCAGTATGCAAAGTAGCTATTTAGCTACATACCAAGAGGAGGGTCCCTATCTGCACACAACTCCAGGTACCACTACCCTGAGTAGCCAAGTGGCAACGACATGACAAGCTTCACACAACTCCAGCTACTACTACCTAGAGTGGCTCAGTAGATAAAAATATGGTTGATGACTCTCACACCACAAGGGAGACATGGTCGACAGCGTGCATGCAATGCAATGATAAGCAAGATGTAAATAATATCACAAATATATCCAAAAGTATAAACTATAAACAATATATATATACATACACACACACATATCAAGTAGATTAACTCTAAGGTCAAGCAACTAAGTATAAAGTTCAAACAAAATAAGAAAAAAGTCAAGGAAATAAACTACATATCAAATCCATAACTCATGCACTAAGGTCAAGATACTAAAAGATCATTGAAAGAAATACCCACCTGATCTGTAGATCGTGCTAAATATCTCCACGTCCTAGAGTCAGCTTCAATTAGAATCCTACATCATAGAACACTAATTATAGTCAAGTTCTGCAATAAATCGAGTAACTAAACTAAATCCTACACCAATTAGGAGGCCCAGATTATTTCAACCTATATGAGGTAATAAAGCTTTCCTTAATTGATCTGTCACTAGATTTATTCAGTTAATTAATAAATTAATTAACCTAATCAATAGTTAGGTAAGTAATAAATGTATAAAATCAACTAACCCATCCACTAATGTAAGTTTAATTAGAGCCAAGATTTTGTTACCCTACTCCCCTTCTCCGACAATGGTTGGAATCGTTGGTGTTGGGGACCTTTTAGGAGCTAGAGGGGGGGTGAATGACTCTATTTGCTCGACGTTGATGACTTTGTAGTGGACTTGAATCGACATAAACTTAGCCAATGCTAACAATAGGGATATTTACTTAGTATCCACCTTAAGATAAGGTGACTAATCCAAGGATCCACACAGTGACACTCTCTTCACTCGGAACAACCGAAGATGGAAAAACCTAGTACAAGACTCACACGAGATATCTCAAAACACCTTGCTTCGTGATCTTGTGAGTGTCTCTTGCAGATTTCGAAGAAGAAGTGGAGAGGAGGAGAGTTGTCAAAGCTGGCAGTCGCGTCGCGCTTTTGAACCTGGTGTAGGTAGCGGTCATCTCTAGATTGAGCAACTGATCAATCTAGGGCTTCAATCGATCAACTGATCGATCAAAAGCCTACTATGCTTAGTCGCGACATCCTAGATCGATCAACCGATCGATCCAGAATGCTTTTATGCACTTTGTGCGAAAACGCGAGAAAACACTCCCAATCGATTGATCGATTGGGCTGGATCGATCGGCTAATCAATCCAGCCACCTTCTGTTCTCTCGTGATTTCGTGAGAGAATGCCTTCCAATCAATCAACAAATCGATTGGACTTGGCTCAATCAATCAGCTGATGGTTTGGTCAATCCCTAAACTTGTTAATCACAAGTTTGTGCTACCTTGCCCAACATCCGATCACCCACGACCTGTTGGATCTTCCTCATGACTACATGGATTTTGTCACCAAATTTCCGCTAGGACTTTGTCACCAAATTTCCGGTCTTCCACACACCAGATGTCCGGTCAACCTTGAGCCACATGGATTTTCAATGTCTGGCTTCACTCACTAGGACTTTCCATACTGCCTAACTTCACTCACCAAGATTTCCATACTGTCTAGCTTTACTCACTAGGACTTCTCACCTGGCTTCACTCGCCTGGATTTCCATATGTCTGACTTCACTCATCAGGACTTTTACCAGACTTTACTTACCTAGATTTTTTACACCTAGCTTCACTTATTAGGACTTCCATTGTTCGACTTCACTCACCAGAACTTCTCATCTGCCTAGCTTCACTTACCAGGGCTTTCCATACCAAATGTCTGGTCAACATTGACCCATTTGGATTTTCCTTTTCTGCCAACCTTCCCGTTAGACTTACCCTTGTCTAACATCCAGTTAGGACTTTTCCAGTCAAGTATCACTTGATTTCTATTCGACAATTTCCCAAATAGACAATTGCACACGCAATCTCCATCTATTGTCAAACATCGAAATATCATCTTGAGCCAACTCGAGCTTAGTCACCTAGGGAAATTGCACCAAGCAATCTCTCCATTCATTGTCAAATATCAAAACCTGAGACTCAAGCTTAAGCCAATTCAAGCTCAGTCAACATGGTCAACTTGACCCGGGAACAATTGCACTAACAGTTGACAATGGTTGGCTGGAGGCAGCTATAACGATCAGGTCGAGCTACAATGGTTGTTGTTGGAACTCCAACGCACAAGCGAGGATAGAAGGGCTGTGGCCATGATGGTTGCAATAGTTGGTGTTGACTCTCAACGGCAGTAGTTGCGACTCGCCAGAAGTTGGGGGATGGGGCTACCGGTGGTAGCTTCTCAATAGGGGAACCAATGATGAAAATGGAGGTGGCGATGCACTGTTGGGGCTAGTCTCATGGTGCACATGAAGAAGAGGTGGTGATAAGGAGTTGGGAGAGGGGGAGATGGCGGATGAGGAGAAGAAAAGGGGATCAAGAGAGGGCGGACTATATGTTTTTTTTAGAGGGGAATAAAAACTTAGACTTTTATATCTATATTTAGGTTAATTAATCCTAACTTTCGTTAATGAAATCAATCAACTTCTAGCTTAAGTGATGATTTAAATAGGCTTCCTCCAAGCCTAATAGATTTATCCACTTAAACATATCTTACGAATTCAATTTAAATCCTGAAAAATTCTTAAAAATTTCCAAAAACTTTTTACAAGGTAATTTTTAATTAATACTTATTATTTAATTCTCATATCTAACTTGAAACATTTGAAAATTTTATTAATCTATGTAAGTTAATTGAAAATGAAAAAGATATAAAAATTAAAAGAATAAGAAGTGATCACAGAGGAAAATTTAAAAATTATAGGTTTATAAAATTTTACCTAAGTAACAGTTACCGCCATAAATATGTTATGCCCTAAAACTTCTCAATAAAATAGAATAGTGGAAAGGAAAAATAAAACATTATAAGAAACTACTAGAACCATGTTAAATGAATACAACCTATCTAACCAATTTTGGGATGGAGCAATAAGCATAGCTTGTTACATCCAAAATAGAATTCTCATTAATAAGCCTTATAATAAAACCCTTTATGGATTCTATTATAACAAAATACCCAACTTAAATTACCTAAAGTATTTGAATGTAAAGTACACATACTAAATACTAAAGATTACTTAGAAAAATTTACATTTAAATTAACAAATGGTATATTTTTAGATTGCTCTACAACTATTAAGGCGTATAGAGTCTATAATAAAAATACTTTAAAAGTTGAAGAAACAGCAATATTATATTTGATGAAGAAAAATAACTCTATTCAATCTAATCAAATTAATTCAACCAATGCACAAAATATTAACAATATAGAAGATAAGACCTGAATCAGACATAAATGACCTAAATGAACCATGTATTGATCCAAATATAAGAACACCTAGAGTAAGAACTAAGTCTAGGAGTTCAAACTCGATTCTTATATCGAAATTTAAGTTAAATAGCTTTAATATCAAAAATTGAACCCAAAACAGTAGAAGAAGTCTTACCTGACCCTCATTGGATTATAGTAATACAAGAATAACATACCCAATTTGAAAGAAATTAAGTGTGGGACTTAATATGTATGCCAAAAGATAGGTCAATCATTGACACCAAATAGATCTTTAGAAATAAATTAGATGATAAAAGTGGAATTGTTAAGAATAAAGCTCGTTTAGTAACTAAGGGATTTAGCCAAATGGAAGAACTTGACTACGATGAAACCTATCCACCTATAGCTAGACTTAAATCTAGCAGGATGTTGCTGGCCTATATAGCACATAAGTAATTTAAATTATATCAAATTGACATAAAATCTACGTTTCTTGTTAAGGACCATGTTGTTAGGGGTAACATTGTACTTAACTATATTGAATCCAAATCAAACCTAGCTTTCACTAAACCCTTACTTGAAGCTAAGTTTAGCACTCTCAGAAGATCATTATAGAACCTAAAATCCATAGAACCTAAAATGAAAAGTGCAATCTGAGGTCACTAGGTCGATTAGTGGATTTTAACTGAAACTAACTAATCGACCTAGAGGCCTCAGATTATACCCATTGCAGGTCCTGTAAATTTATGAGATCGAAAGAAGTCTAAATATGTCATCCATTACTGTTTTCGACACCCTATTGGTAGTATAGAGGGTTTGAAAAATATAAATATTCTTTTCTTATTTTTCTTTCTTTTCCTATTTTCTCATACACTGGGTTGATATCCCCATATCACGCCTAATGTAGTTCTGATATGCTCTCATATCAAGATCAACACAAAAAAGAGAGTTTAATTTTTTTAAAAACCTCTAGACCACCCACTAAGGAAGCCGAAAACAGTAAAGTGTATACTTAGACTCCTTGTAACCTCAAAAATCTATAGGACCTAAAATTGGTGCAATCAGAGGATTTTGACCGATTTTACTGATTAACATAGAGATCTCAGATTATATCCATTTCAAATTCTGTGAGTTTCTGAGATTGCAAGAAGACCAAATATATCAACCATTGCTATTTTTAGCCTCTCTAACCATGATCCAAAGGTTTTAAAATAAATAAATTTAAATAGAATAAAAATCAATAGGTAAAAGAAAGAGAGATTTATTTCCATGTGTAGAGAAAGAGGTAGAGAGATATTAAGGTGACATGTGATTGACAAAAAGGTATAATAAGAAAATCAGAAAAATTAGTGTGTAATTTGATAATTATCAAAGCATATAATATGTCTTTTAGTCAATTCAAAAAACTATATGCACCCTTCAGTTAATTATCATTGATAATAAACCGCTAAGATTTCTGGTAAGGATGCATTTAAGCAAAAGTGTTAAAGTGTATGTTTCCTTTCAATTCATACTATTTGAAATTGATATTTTCACATATTCTTGTACTCACTGTATCTGGGTTTGCATTGTCGTATTCGATTGCAAATGAACACAAGTAGATAAATATGTATTGTAGCCTACAACGTGGATTTGAGGTACGGAACAAAATCATTACAGCTTGAAACAAAAAAACATGTAAAGCAGGTATTTTCTTATGGTTACACAGCAGAATATGTTTGCTTTCCAGAATATGAAAACCAACCTATATTTTAAATAAAAAATTTAATAAAAAATATTACTATGATATAAATGCAATAAAATTAACAATAGAGCAGCAAAGATGAAGAATTAAATGAAAGAAAAATACAATAATTACAACTGCATACGAATTTATAAAAACTCTATGACAGGTAGAAACTAGAAAAGGTCAAGCAGATCGAGTAATGAGCAAGCGGAGAAAAAGAGATTCAAACACTCAGTACCAATAAATTCGTTCAATTGATTTAGTCCGCTCAGCCATCTCTCCAAACTCCAAATGGAAAAGAAAATCAAGATATATTTAAGCATAAAATTTTATAATTAGCGAAATCACTAGGTTGCTTTATCTTATTTTATTGTCGAAAAATGATTACAAGGCACATGACATGTTAACGTACCAAGTGCGGCCTACCAAATTGGGTAAATAAAACTCAATGATGGAAGGTTAAGCAAACACAATTGTGATACGGAAGGTTAACCAGAAGAGTTAAGAGCGTCTTGCTTTGTAGGCATCCCATCCCTGCATTCGGTATTCTCTGGCGATTTCACTGGGATTTGTAGCCTTTATAATTCCACGCCCAACAATGATAACATCACTGCCTCTCTCAAAGATTACCTGGAAACAAGATCAACAAAAGTAATTGTACTGCTTTTAGATGCTATTGCACAAAATTGGGAATTCTAAGTAAAACACATTCATGATAATTTGAATAATTTGGTTTTAGTAAGACTCATTTGATAGGAAGGAACAAATATTTAAGAAAAGAAAAGGAGTACAACATTTCATTGAAAAAAGACTATAAAACAAAAGGGACAAATATTTAAAAACTTATCAATGATAAAATTATATATAGATATAAAAAATAGATTTGAAAAAGAAAAATAAATTTCAAAGCTCAAATATAGTTCTATTACACGTGAAAGTGAATTGGTAGAAAAAGATATTTCTCCAGATTTGCCATTTGCTTAGCTTTTCTACGAAAGAAAACAAAACAGTATGAAAGTGCAGTTGTGAAAATCCTTGTCACGATTTCCTTTCAATTTTTCCCCCCTTTGTAGAAAATGCGTAAGATGTTATAATATTGATTTTTCTTATCAAAAGGCACCCCTTTTTTGTCTACAAAATAACTCAATTTTTCGTATGGCACAAGCTAAATGGAAAATCAACTTGTGCCATACAAATCTCAAATTAACACCATTCATATATATATGTAAAACTATAGTAATATATATATAAGCCTTCATTGGTCCAATACAAGAAAAATCAAATAGATTTGAGATTATTCAAAATGTATCAATCGGTTAGTAAAAGTACTCTAATTCCCATATACAAGAACAAAGGAAAGGTATAAAATTATATAAACTATAGAAGTATTAAATTAATGAGTCATGAAACTTTGGAAAGGAGTAATAGAAAAAAGATTATAAAAGAAGACTACGATGACCGGAAATCAAAATAACTTTATGCCTAAAAGATCAATAATAGAACTAATACATCTTCTCAAACAACTAATTAAAAAATATTGGAAACAGAAGCAAGACTTACACATGATATTCGCCTACCTAGAAAAAGTTTACAATAGAATTCCAAGGAAAATTAAATAAAGAATTCTAAAAAAATTTAAATATTAGCATAGCATATATTAAACTTATTAAGGATGATGTAATGATAAAAATGAAGACTTCATGCGAATTAACTGAAGCATTTCACATAAGGATAGAGTTATATCAAAGATCAACTCTAAGTCTCTATCTTTTTACACTAATTGTGGGCAAACTCACTAGACATATCCAAGATACGGTACCATGGTGCATAATGTTTGCAAATGATTTTTTTTTTTTTTGATAGATGAGACACGTAAAAGAATAAATGTTAAACTCAAATATAGGCGAAAAACACCGGAAATGAATGGTTTTAGGCTTAGTATAGTAAAAACAAAATATATAAAACTTAAAATTAGCAATATTAGATGTAATAAGAAATTGTAAACATAGGAGAAGACGAGTTGTCCTCAATTAAGAACTTTAAGTATTCAGAATTATTTTTGTAAAATAATAGAGAGATTCAGAGATATCTTACATAGAATACAAGTGGGATGATTGAAATGGAGTAGAGTGTGTTCTTTGTGATTATAAAGTAAATTCTATGAATTAAAGAAAAGTTCTACAAAACAACGATTAGATTTGCTATGGTATATAGCGCTGTATATATTGAACTATGACTTAAGCACGTGAGTAGAAAATGAGAGTTGCAGATATGAGGATGTTAAGAATGATGTGCGGACACAAATACGAAATGAAAATATTAGAGAGAGTTGGGATTACACCTATTGAGGGAAAACTCTAAGAGACACGTTTAAGATGATACAGACATGTATTTAGACAACCAATGTAATGCTCTAGTTAAACAATTGAAACTATGGCAAATGTGCACATCAAATGAAAAAAAGGACTTGATTAGCAATAATAAAATTAAATTAAATTTATTTAAATGTATAGGATAGTGTCTAATGGCACAAAATGATTCATATAGCCAACCTACTAACTCATGGGATGAGACTTAGTTGTATCAATTGGTTTGTAAATCAGATTTATAAGGTCTCAAATTAACATCATTCACATCACTTCAAGCGATCTTAAGGTTTGGATAGTAGTATTATTGCATGTTAGAGATGGTTATATTAGAGTTCATTCATTTTATTTTTCCTATTGCATGTTGTAGATTGTTTATTTTATGCATTTTGGAAGTTGAGCATAAACTCACTCATAATGGTACTATTAACCTAATTTAATGAATCGTCAAAAATTAAATTGTTGATGCAATCATGTACCAAGTGGTCGATTCTATATAGTTTTGATATGTATGGTAAAGAGTTTTAGTTACATATTATTGTTAGCGAGTTAAGATCAACTAGAAATTTGGGGGAAAAATTGAAGTCTAACACGTGCTGACAATAGATAAAGACCAAATAAATCGGGTTGAGGTCGTGGAGGACTACTATACTAGTATCGGTAGGTGGTCGGAATGAAAAAGTCTGCCTATCCTAATCGACAATGCACTATTATGTAGTGAATTGCGAATTAGCACTAATATCACAATGCACGAGATTTCCCACAATAATAAATTATACCAAATAGAAAATATTTTTGATTGGAAGAAAAATTATAAAGGAATTGGGATCTAATTAAAGGCTCTAACCCAACTAAAATTGAAAAATAAAATTAAACAAACAAGAAATTTTACCAAATGAGAAAATAACCCAAATTTCTAAACACTATCCAAAATTAAAAGAAATCCAACTTTTACCCTAAAATAGGACAACATTTACCAAAATTGACTACTATTTAAAATTTAACAGCTAATACTCACAGAATAAGGCGTGTTGTATCGTTGGCCTAATGAATCTCGCCCAGAACTCAACTGAACTCCAGGAGTTGCATGAATAAATGCTGGACTAGCTGGTTCTCCTTGCCATGATGTTGGATTAACAGATATGAATCCAATCACAAAATCAGTGTGTTTTTCTGCTATTTTCACAGCAGCAGATGTGTATTCTCCTGTTGCAAGATTTCCAGCAGAGCTCATTTCAGCAAGCAAAAGAAGTCCTCTACCTCGGGGCAAACCCTATTGACATAAAAAGGGAAGGAATAGCAGTTGAGTATGGACTATGGAGGAATAAGTTGTGAATATTTAAACTTAACATCAGTTAAGAACCTTCAGCTTTAGAGCATCAACAATTCCAGGGCCAGAAATTATGTGTGCATTAACAATGTCAGCCCATTCCAATATCTGAAATATCCCTCTGTGACAAGAATACAAACAACATAAATTAGCAAATAGAATTCAAGAAACGAAAATAGGAAAATATAGCAAGTAATCATAACACAGCTCACCCCTCATATTGCATTGTTACTGTGTTCCCAATGTCAGCAAACTTGCGATCTTCGAATATCAGGAAGTTGTGCCTTTCAGCAATCTTTAGAATGGACAACACTTAAGATTATCAAAAGCTATAAATAAGCATGTACATATTATTTGACACCAGCCAATGAAAATACCTATTAAAAAGTCCACTAAGAACTTAAGCAATCAAACTTCAACTTTTGCAAAATGTTGACTTGGTAACAAGAACCACCAACAAGAAGAAATTAACAATACGTATTCAGCTGAAATCATACAATAAAGGCAACAGATGATCAATTATCTTTAGGACATATTTAAAAGAAATTTACAGGACAATGTTTTCATCATTCAACAAATAAAGAAGAAATTTTACTCTTACTAGAGAATTCTTTAAATGTCTCAATTTAACCATTAGTTTAAAATTGTCACAACATTGCCCAAAAGACCTCATTCACATGACACCCAACTCCATTTAAAGTCCGCAGAAAAAAAATGCTCTTGTTCCTCCAGAAGACGAATTGTTCAGCTAAATTCATCTTCTCTCCTTTTTCCCTCGTAGATAACTTTAGATATATAATTAGAAAAGCCATATGACCTTCATTTATAACTCAATGAGAATTCCTGAGCTGTTAAGAAACCTAATCATCATGTGAGGTAGTTGCAGTGGATGAGGCATTTGAATGGACTTGCATAAGTTCATCCTTCAAGGTTAGCCCCTCTCATCAGATGAGATTGCATCATGTCTGTGTATGAGAGACCTCATCCACTCTAAGATCCTTTTTCACAAACCTGCCTCCATTTCAAGTCAAATGTAGATAAACAGACACATCTATTGCAGGACTGATAGCTAGACCACTTGTAGTGATTTAAAGGATCGAAGACCAAGAAGTGAATTATTTATACCAAGCGTTCTTCTTATGACTACATCCAATCTCCTACTCCCTGCAGAAAGGAAAAGAATTTCACATTTCCTTTCAGGGAGGATTGGCAAAATCCTATTAATTGCAACTTCCTCCAACCCTCCAGGAAAAGGATGAAAATAAGGTTTGAATGGTACAATTCCTCCACCCAAAAATGAAAGGGGCAATCTCATAGTATTTTGTTAATGAAAAAGATTACATGATTAAATTCTGTCTAAATTACAGCTAAGTAAACAAGAGAAAAGATGATTACACCTTGAACAATTCTCACCCTCCAAAACATGAGCATGTCTGTTTGGATTTTGAACAACAGAGTAGTCTGTCATATGATTGGACACACTTGTGCCAAATTTACACACATCTGACAACTTTCGAGGACAAAATGGTTCATTGAACTTTAGGGGCCATATGGAGATGTTAGTTTAGGGGGTTCAAATTGAAATATCCTCTAATAAAATTATATCCCCTTAGTTAACCAACTCAGACAGATTTCTCTTCCAAAAAATAAATAAATCTCAAATTGTTATCGGATCTTATTATATTGAACACTTCTAAACAACATTGATTCATTCCTCCATTTATGGTAAATTTGAATATCCTAAGGATATAAATGCAGTAAGAAAAACTCAAACATATTAATGATGGATGGCTGCCATCAACAAGTACGTGGATTGTTAGAGTTCAAAAACTTAGAATAGAGAAACACACAAAATTTTATTAGGGTTAACACATATAGTAGAATCAAATACTCAAATCTGGTAAAGAAACTCTCCACAAGCCAAAGCAAATACTCTCTTCTGACAATAATTCTTAGAAACTCCCCCATAATTTCACACAAACTTATAACAACACGCACATACTCTAAAACATGTTAACATAGCTGCCACAAAGTTATGTTCAAGCCCCATAATTTCCCCCATCATTCTGTTCAAGCCCCTTTTTGTTTATCCCTCCTGAATATACAACCCATGTTTTGGGCTTGTTTCCCCATGATGTTGTTTGTCCCTCCTGAATATACAAGCCATGTTCTAGGCTTGTTTCCCTCGTGATCCAGATCCACATCTATACTTGATTTCTATCATCCACCTAGCCTTGTCCTCAAGGCTATAATAAGGAAATTGAGTTATAAGAGTGAAATCAACCTTCCACGTTGTGTTAATCATGCTCTTGACCTTCCATTTGAGTAGCCATTGACGAATCACTTCACCATTATGAATAATATCTCTACTAGCAATCACATATTCTAGTATCACATTATCCATTCGGTAGATCTGCTCGCACATTGTACTCTCCAATATCATTTTTAAGTAACAATACATGAAAGATGGGATGGACCTGAGACTGCAGTGGAAGTTTAAGCTTATATACAACCTCTCAATATTTTGCAACTACTGGAAAGGTCCATAATATCTTGTTGCTAATTTTTGATTAATTCTCCTAGAAACTGTGTTCATGCGCCCTAGAGAGATTATATTTAGCTGAAGGAGAGCTTCATCCTTGTCAAATAACTCCCTTGTCACTACCTCAACTTTAGTTTCATTTGTTAAGAAACAAGTTAAAGTAGGAGGTCTTCAATCATAAATTTCTTCAAAAGGAACCGATAGATATATGAAAAAAAATATTATACCAAAACTCTGACATTTCATCCAATGAGCCCAATTTCTGAATTTGACCATCTATTTTCGAAGAGCTCATCTTAAGCATAATGCACTACAGGTGAAAGTTTTTTTTCCAAAGGTGACTATGACAATGGATCTCAATCACTAATAATGGATTTATGAACTCCATAGAGTCGTATAATTTCTCTAGCAAACAACTTGGCTATTGTCTTGGCAGTATAAGGATGTTTTAAAAAAATAAAATATGCGTATTTAGATAATCAATTCACTACAACAAAAACAACTTCATGCCCTTTTGATCGAGGAAGACCAATGATAAAATCCATAGAGTTGTCATCCCATATAGGATCTGATATCACCAAAGGTTGGAGTCGTCCTCAGGAGCAGTTGCAGCATATTTGTGTCTTTGACACACATCACAAGACTGCACAAATTCTTGTGTACAAAGCTTCATACCTATCCAATAAAGACTACTTGCCAATCGTCTATAAGTTTTGAAGATACCAAAATGCCCTCCTATATGGGAAGATGAAATTTCCTTAGGGGTAATTGTATCGAAGGAGATGAAGCAGAAATAACAAATTTGTTGTTCTAGTATATAACTCCTTGTAGTAGCTCAAAACATAGATGAGAATCTGAATTGTTGGTCAAATCAGCCATAATTTTTGCAATTTATGGTCCTAGTTAACTTCTTCAATAAGATTTTCACCCCCCTTCCATGTAAGGTAAGACACTAAAGCGTGATATTCAACTTCTTCATGTATCGTAGATAATGAATCAGCAGCTTTATTTTGAAAACCTGATTTGTAAATGACTTCAAATTGGTAATCTAATTACTTTGCCATCCAACATTGTTGATCTATTGTTGTGATCCGCTGTTATAGTAAATGCTTAAGGCTCTTTTGATCGGTATATACTATAAAAGGTCTCCAAGAAGGTAGAGAGGCCAATGTCGCACAACAAAACCAAAGTCATCAATTCTTTTTCATATGCAAATTTTTACAAATTCCCTTCTGAGAAGTTTTACAGAAATAAGCTATTGGTCTTCTATTCAGCATTAATACAACGCCAATTTCCATTCTAGAGACTGGTCAAGAGTCTTTTAAGTTCCAAGAAAAACTCTAAAAAAACTGATCCCCGATGAAAATTATCCTTTTTAGTCAACTTTGTCAAAGGCTTAGCTACTTTACCATAATTTTCTACAAATTTCTTATATCTAGAAAACCTCTTACTCCTTTCACATTATGTGGAATTTAGAAGGATCAACTAAAATATCTTGTCCGAAAGTGATATGACATATTCAACCACGGTGATGCTAAAACTACACTTCTTGGAGTCAACGACAAATTGATCTTTGAGAAGAACTTCCAACACCATAGAACAACGAGACAAATGTGTAGGTCAATCAAAACAATACACTGAAATATCATCAAAGCAAACCAGTATAAACTTAAGAAGGAACATTCAAAATAAATCATTAAATCCTGCTTAAAAAATGAATTAGTAAGCCAAAAAGGCATAACTAAAAACTCAATGCTCATTGTGAGAATGTCTTCCTCATTTACTCTAATTTGATGATACCTCGATTTCAAATCGATTTTAGAAAAAATTGTAGCTCCGAATAAATCATCAAGCAATTAATTTACCATAGGGATAGGATACTTATCTAGAATTGTGACCTTATTTAATACTCTCTATAATCAACACATTCTCCAGAATAAATCATTTTTTTTTTACTAATAAGATAGGACTAAAGAACTTACACTAAGTGAATAACCATAATTGCAACATTTCTTGAACCTACCTCTTGATTTCCTCCTTTTGATAATGTGGATAACCGTATCGAAACAACTAATTGGACTCTGCAACATTATAGCATGTTGTTAACTTCACTTTGTGGTAACCTGTGCATGATCATCTCCATCCAATCGATTATAACTTCCCCCAATATTTTAAACCAATAAACTCCTAAGACTACATCTACACCTCCCAATTCTAATACATATGCCTCTATTTTCAACTCAGAAGTTTCCATGTGAATGAATAACTCGGGACACTTCCCTTTAATATACACTTTATGCTCATCACCAAATTTAATTCCCAATCTCTATCTCTTGGACCTTCAATCCGAAAGCCACACAGTTAATTGAGGAGAAATAAAATTATGACGGGCTCCACTATCTATAAGCACCACAATATCAATCCCCATTAATTTTCCCTCTAACTTCATGGTTCTACTTTCATTTATACTTTCTAAATTCATATCCAATAGTCTCATAAGTTTACACTTCAACTCATCTTCTGAATTTTTTACCTAACAACTTCAATTGCTTCTCTTTGTAGCAAAAAAAGGAGATTACGCTCACCCCAAGCGCCCCTAACTTCAATTGCTTCTCTGAACATTGGTGAAGTGGGTGGAATTTTTCACCACATTTGAGGCATAATCTCTTTTTCCTTCCATTAATTTTGGGTAAGTAATGAAACAAATTCCTCTAAATTTTTTCATAAAACCTCTCTTCTCTCCTTTTATTGTCGTCGAGGCTAGGGATAAAGAAGGATCTCTATTTGGTGCAGAACTTGCATTATTAGCTTCATAATTGTGAAAGCTCGCGCCTCATTACACCTAGGCACAAGGCGCAGGCACACCCAGTAGTTCAATGAAGCGTGCTTTAGGCGCGATTTCTCTCGCTTTATTGAAGTTTAAAAATAATAATAATAAAAGTCCAACTCATACCTTTAATTACCCTTTAAATTAATTAGGTTGTATGCATACATGCAGCACATTTTTCTTACATGACTCTTCCTCTCCCCTAGAAAATGAACATCAACCTCCTTTAATCCCTTGCAAACTTATTTCACTGATTTTCTCTTTGCGTGGCTCTTCATCTACCCTAAAAAATCAATATCAACCTCAATTACATTTGAACCTGATGGAGGATATGATATCTGACCTTGATATCTGACCTGAATAAAGGAGGGTATGGAGGGACTACCGATACCCAATATCCGACTCAAATATCTGATTAAATATTAAAGCAATTCTTTTTTCTAAAATCCACTAATTATTTTTGTTGATATTAAGAGTAGGTTATATAAATGTTTAATCATTTTTTTAATTATATTTTTTTTTATACAATGTTAATTCTAATATGATTTTCTTGAATGATGATAGTTGGATGGAAAGAAGAAAAAATATTAGTATAGAAGATATCGGATCATTTAATGGGTATGAGTATGGGTGAATATCCTATACCCGATGGGTATGGGTACGAAAAATATGAAATCTAACCCGAATCCAACCTATTGCATCCCTACTCCCCTCCCCTCCCTTGTCAAACGTGAACCCTTCTCTCACCTACAGCATTAATACGTCTTCTAGAATTGGCTACACTTTCTTGTTTTTCTCCTTTTATTTCATCATAACGGTATGTTCTTTTCCTCATATTTAATTTGAAGTTTGTTTTTTCTTTAATTTGAAGTTTGATTGAAGATAAAGTATTTCAATATTTGAATGTTAGTGAATTTTATATTTACATTATTGTTTAATAGTTTGTGAAATATTTAAATTTTATTAGTAAAATATTTTGAAAGAAATTCCGTATATTTTTGAATTGTAAAAATTTATACCCAAAGCACCTTATTTCTGAAAGTACACCTCACCTTGTGCTTAGCATCTCAAGCCCCACGACACCTATGCATTTTTGGGTGTCTCATGCCTTAAATAACTATGACTAACTTAGTCACGAATTTTGCTAGAACCCCATCCTGTTGTTGTCCAATTTTTTCTAAATTGAATTAGGTTTGTATATGGCCGAAAACTGCCCAACTAACATTGACCTGACTGGAATTGCTCCGTAACCCCTCATCCCCAAATGTCTTTTATGGGATCTCCCCTTCCTCTAGCAATTCCTCTTCAACATCATTTGCCATGCACATTAACTTCCCTCTAGACAATGGATTCAGTGTACACTCTTCTTTGGATATGAGATTGTAATCCACTCATGAAATAATCAATATACTGCTTTTCTGAAAGACGTAGAACTTGAAAAGAAATCAACTCAAAGGCTTCAATAAATTCTTCTACATTTCTAATTTGTTTTAATGCTGCCAATTCTTCAAAAGGATTCTCATGTTTACAACTTCCATAATGGGCTATAAGTTTTTCTCAAGTTAGATTGACTTGGGTATCCTTAAGAAGATTAAACCAATGAATGTCCATACTTACATGTTCTGACTTGACCTTAACTTAATGAGAAGTATTTTGGATTTCGAAATAAATTTCAGTCATAGTAATCCATGCCATTAAACATTGGTGATTCCACTTTTTAATAGACATCCTGTATTCTTCCAATTGATCACCTTGTTGTTTAGATTGAAGAGATTGACAAGCATAAGTGAATGGCCCATTCAATAGTGTTGTTTCAACCCTTGTTCCAAACTATTTGCTAATCGCTTGTAAAAGAGAACTATGTTGTTGTATTTCAAACATTAGTTGTTGCATAATACCTCTCATTTCTTCTATATTTTCTTAACGTGTTGTTATCCTCTCTTACAAAAACATTAACTCTGTGACATCATCTAGCACGACGGACCAATGTAGAGTTCCAAAACTCAGAATTTTATTAGGATTAACACAAACAGTACAACCAAGAGCACTCAAATCTAATAAAGAAACTCTCTCCGCTAGCCAAAGCTAATGCTCTAATAATTCTTAGATGCACCCCCTCTAACTTCACACAAACTTATAACCACACACATACTCTAAATCATGCTAACATAACTGTTACAGAGATATAACTGACTTTAAAACATAAACTACCTACTATATATTAATTATATTCAATAGTGCTATGTTTTAGGCTTGTTTCTCTCATGATCCAATATGTTCCCCCCATGATCCAGCACTCGATCCACATCTGGAATTTGGTTCCAATAATGGATGCTCTTAGTAGATAATTCACAAACCATAAGTCAGTGTAGCATGAAGTTGAAATAAGAATAAGTTGTATGTGCATGGAAACGTGGTATAGATGGTTGACAAGGGTACACACGGTTTAGCTATTATTTCCTATTTAATTGTGTAGTAGGATAATTTTGTAATTTGTGGACCTCAAGTTTATTATAAATAAGAGTTAATTAGAATAGGCAAGGGAACACTGTCCTATTTTCATTCACAAAATCTACTATACCTAATTTTACATGGTATCGAGCAAATCCTAGCCGTCTCTAAAAGCCCTAGCCGTCACTCCAAGCCTAGCTATTGAAAACATTAAAAGACTACTAACCCTAGCCTCTCTTTCTTTTTTGTCACTTGTATCTTGATCGTGGCAGCTGGAGAGGTGTGGTTGGGAGGGCAAAGTGAAGATTAAAAAGGATAGCAAATGGGAGTCGGAGAATCCTCTCACCATGTCATAGCTACTAGATAGAAAGCACAGGGGTTAAAAGTAATTTAGCCTTATATTTTTTTTTTCTATTGATATTATACTTGATGCGTACATCTAACACTATTAACTTATATTAGATAGTTAAGCTTTCTCCAAAAATGACAATGCAATCTTTACAAATCTTTCTATCCTTTTTCCTAACTATTATTAAGTCAATTTACGATTTATTATTCCCACTTTTGAATGTAACTAAGTGTTCTTTTTTCTTAAAAAAAACATATTATCTAATATCAGGACATTCCTTTTTTTTGTATTCGCCACATCAAGGTGACAGGATTCGAACCTAAGGCCCTCTGTACCCAAAACAGATGCGCTAACCAGACTACGCTACAACTCTTCAGAAATAAGGATTCCTAAGCAGGATTCCAGTTGTTAATGGATGGCCATGAACTCGCGTTCCTCTCGCTTATTGCTCGAGCACTTATCGTCCCTCTCGCACTTCTCGTCCCTCTCCTTTATAGTCGAGCCCATCGGGGCATACTATCTCCCTATCGGTCGCAAAATCTAATATAATTTTCCCTTTCTTTATTTCACGATAAATTGATTCAAGGCATCTTAAATTATGTTGTGAATGGTATTTTACTCTAACTTGAATCTGTGTTGCCAAACATCAAAAGGGGGCATTGTTTGTGCACTTAGCACCGATAATCGAAGGTATATTTTGATGCATAACAAAGGGTTTAAAGTTAGACATTTTGTGTTTAATGGGTAAACTAAGTGTGCAACTCCATAAACATGGAAAGCCCTAATGGGTCAGGCACACTAAACATTAGGCATCAAGAAGACCTAGTGGGCCAGACATTAGGCAAGGAGTCTTGCTGGATTAGAAAGACCAGCCACCGATTAGAAGACTAAATAAGTTGATCTTGCAACACACTTAATGGGTCAGCTGGACAGACATCAAGTAAGGATGAGCAAAAGATGAAGTCCAAACAGCTCTGGAGGACCAGAGATTTGGCGGATAAGTTAAGGTAAGCTCCTAGAGTAGAGTGCAGTGCGGTCATGTCTCTATTGGGGCAAACCTTTGGTATTAATCCGACTAACGAAACCAATAGAGGTTTCTAAATCGAGATTAGATGGTACTAACTATCATATTAATGCATATTTATCTTACTCTTGTTTTGCAGGATTATTATTATTATTATTATATTATGTTAACTTTGATTTACAGAAAAATAAAGTTTAGGGTAACTAAAAGGTTCAATCAATGGAACTAAATGGTTACAGATCCCCGATGATGAGAACAAGTCAGATCCAAAGTGAGTTGAAGAAAGAAATAATAGTTTAGGCAACCGAAAGAATCATGAGTGGACCAAACTAGGATTTGGTCGGTCAATTGAGCTGATTTCATAGAATATATGCTCTGGGCAAATCGTGAACTTAGACGCAAACCCGGGCAAATTCTAGAAGTCGGACGATGAAAAAGAATCAGTCGACCTAATAAACAAGTTATAAAATAAGCCTCGAAGTGAGAGACTCAACAATCAATTCTTATCGAAAATTTCATTGCAAGTACTAATACTGTGACGCCGTGAGGCTCTCCGATAACCGACACTAAATCTCCTAATATTGTCATTAGTATACTCGTTTCATTACTTGCATTCATACAAGAAGATAGTAGTGTTATTACTATCCTCATATTCTGTACGAATTTTCCTCCTCCGAAAGTTTTTTGGAGGGAGATTTTAGTGATTGCCCCTTCGAAAACGGTCAAAGGATCATAGGCCTTGGAGTAGTAGTCGGCTAAGCTATGAACCAAGTAAATTGTCCGAGTCTTGTCTTGTTTTATTTTCTGCCACCTAACTCTATTTTCGTATCAAGAAAGGTTTTTCGACGAGCGATATTCAACCCCCTCCCCCCATCTATCACTCTTTTCGGTCCTACAAGTATCTCTCACTTTGTTTCTTATGGCCTAGTGTCTCCTTATAGAACTTTTTTTTTTTGTCTGCTTTACATTCTATCTCTATACCAAAGGGGTGAAAGGAAGTTGTTAATGATCCTAGATGCAAGAATGTTATAGTGAACGAGATGAAAGGCTTAATCAAAAATGGAACTTAGAGATTGTTAACCTAGCTTTGGCAACACTCATCACCCCTTGACAAGATAAAATTGAGATAATTAATATTTTTTCTTTAGTTTGTCTCTATTACAAGCAAATGTCAAAATCATAGCATTCTAGATGGAAAATAAACACTGAAATTAACTGTATAAATTGTTCTTTTTCTTCTTAATCTCTTTCCTCTTCCACCTCCAATTTGTAACCAGCACCATACATTATTATACTTATTATATACATTGATGGAACGTGACAATAAAAAGAGTTTTACTAGACTAAAGAAACACCGACTTCTAGGGAGTATGAGATATTCGGGTCAACAACGATATTTTCATGGGATAAAAATTGCTCCTTTTAAAAAATATTTATTTCTGGAAAAAAATATGTTCTAGACTTATTAAAGAAAAGATAATTGTTATTGCATAATCCCATTAAATCTAATCATAGACTAAAACAAAATGTTGAGAATTGGTCAATATTAATCAATACCAAAGATTGTTTGAA
>JBBPFP010000126.1:3619288-3632580 GCA_037974795.1 Kaempferia galanga | reverse complement strand
CTAAGATAAGATTTCTAACATTCTTTACTGCACTATATGGATCATAATATGAATGTTTTGATGCTTGATGCATGTTTTATTATTAACGAGTACGTTTTTCAATTGTTGCGATGTTTTGACGAAGTTCTATGACCTTTTAATTACTTCTAAATTTTGATGCTGAAATTTTTGAGAATTTGTTGTTGCTATGGGGATGTTGGAAGAGTGTTTGAGGGGTTGATAAGGCATTGTTACAACGAGAGAAAGGGTTGAAGTTGAGAGGGATGAAGGTTGTGTCGGATGGAGAGCGGGGTGAGATGGGGTGATCGCAGTTTGAGGGTTGTACAAAGCAGTAGGGTTTAGTCCAGTGGTCTAGCTGTAAGTTGAAGGGGGCGAGAAGGGGTCGGATCAGATTGTGGTTCAGGTTGGAAGGGTTGTTGGTTGATGGTTGAGTCGAAAGGATGCAAGTCGAGGGATAAGAAGAGGTTCGGGTGAAGATTTGTTATCGTTCAAGTCTAGAGGTTGTAGTTGGTGATGGGATGAGTTGAATCTGTTCTGGGACAATAGCTTGAGGTGCTAGTAAGGGGTCTCAAGTCGAGGTTTAAAGTCCTGAATTGAGGGGTTGAAGGTTCTGGCTTATATGGGTATGTCTAGAGGGGGATGGAAGTGAGTTGGTATTTTAGTTTGAACCAATGAGGGAGGCGAGCAGCATCTATAAATTTTTTGTATGTCTAATCACATTTAATTCATTTATTATGATTAGCTAGTATTTAGGAAGGAAATTATAATTTTTATAATGATTTCGATGTATGAAGTAAAACTATTTAGAGGATACTGGAATTCTTACCGAATCAGAGGAAAATGGGTTGTGGAATCTGGTTTAGAGGATATCAAAATTCATACCAAATCAGAGGAAAAAAGAGTTGTAGAATTCAGCTTAGAGAATACTAGTGAACGCTACAAAACCTAATACTATGGTAAATATTTGACCAAACCAAAAGAGGTTGGGGAAATGGGGCCACATCTAATAAACTGAATTCATTTAAATATTTTGATATTTAAAGGTTGATGTGAAAGAAAATATTTGATATTATTTTATTAAATTTTTGATGGTTTTTTATTTGTTGTTATAAAATATTGAACTTGTTGAGTTTTTACATTTACTAGGTTCATATGGTACATATAGGTAACGAAGAGATGAAGGATTTTGATAGATGAGCTAACTCATACCAAATGTTCGATTTCTTTTTTAGTCACGTGGTTGATTATTAGATATTTTATATCAATTTACTATTATGATATTCGGATAGGATATTTAATTATAAAATTTCGGAGGTTCGGTATTGCATATTTCGAAAGCCTTTTGTTGATATAAAATTGTAGGTTGTTTCACAGAGGCCAGTGTCTGGAGGTATTATTCTGCCGTAGCGGCGGCGTCTACAGCATCGTCGGCGTTGACAAACTGGATTTGAACGCTACAACGGTACAATTAATCAACGCCGCGATGCGGGCGTTGACGACGCTACCAGCGTTGTAACACCACCGATGAGCGTTGACAAATTTTAAAATTGAGCACGTGTTCCTGGTCGCCGTTGACTATATATATGGCCAAGTGGAACCCAGACTTTGACGGGTCAAAGTCAACCACGGGCTCCCACGCTATAAGAAGGCAGTACTCTCCACCACCACATGTATGATATGATATTGTTGCCTCCGAACTCCCGTCTCTTCTCCTGCTCAATTTCCACTCGTCCGCACGCGTGATGCGGAAGGCAGCACCTTGCCCCTGCTTCACGATCACCTTCCCTCGTCGTCGCCGCCGCAGTTTGGTGAAGCTTGTCTCTTGGGATGGCCCCACGTCTTTGCTGGCCGCGAAGAAGCAGCTCGTCGCCGGCGAGCTGATGTCCGAGTTCCCGGACCGCATCGTCTGCCACGCCAACTCCTTCTACATCGGCCACCCGCTCCCGGTCCTCGCTGCCGCCGCCGAGCTCCTCGCAGGGGAGACCTATTTCCTCCTCCCGGCCGACCGCTTCGGCTGCAGCAAGACTCTGACGACGGCGTCGCTGGCGTCGCTGTCTCCGGCTGCGGCGAAGGTGTCGCTCGAGGAGCAGAGTCCTTTCTTGTACGCGAAGGGGGCCAACGGGAGGCAAGTCATCAAGGTGAGGCCTGAGTTCATAGCTAAGGTCATCGGGTCCACGCCGGAGGAAAACGGGGGTAGGAGGAACAGGGTCAGCGATGGTGGTGGCGGTGGTGGAAGTAGTTTATGCAGCACGCCGGAGCTGAGGAAGCACTACGAGCAGCTGGTGGGACTGAAATGCCGGCATTGGTCGCCGAAGCTGGAGACAATTACGGAGAGCATGCACAAGAGTAGGCGATCATGTACAATATTATTAAGAGCAAGATGATACTATACACAACTAATTTCTAAACATTTGATCAACCAAACCAAATTAATTCTCGCAATGATCCTACAATTTCTTTTGGATTGTTAGCGTAATTTTGAAATCTTGTACCATGCCACATAAAATGGTCAAAACATATAGTTTCGGTACAAACAATATATCTCAATCCTCTATTGTATCTTCTTTTTCAATCCATGCACGCATTGATATTATGCATCGAAAGTCAAAACGTCAATATGATACTGAATTGACGAGTAAGATATCAGCAACTAAGGTTGAAACAGGATGCTGGGATCCTAAACTGAGATTGAGCCACGAAGGATGTCAACAATTGAGGTCGAAAAAGGATGTTGAGATCCGAGACTGACAGAGTTATGGAGGATGTCGGTAGTTGAGGCCGAGATAGGATATTGGGATCCGAGACTAAGACTACGCTATCAACAACTGAGTTTAAGATAGTATACTGGGATCCATGACACAGACTGAGTCATGAAGGGTATCAATAACAGACAAAATGTTGAGATTCGAGACTGAGGCTTGTCTCTTGGCGAACTCTAATTCTAGGGGTAAGGGTTTTGAGGTGGTTCAATTAAACCTTAGTCTCATTTAGACTGAATCTGATTCCCTTTGGATCATATTTGATATCTCAACTTTGACTGATATCTTAGTATAACTTTCAACAACACGAGACGTGTGGGGACTACATAATTCCGTCACATCAACATTTATATTCAATTCATTGTAATTGCATAATATTATATTTTGATGATGTTAAATTCTTCCCTCAAAATTTCTTTTTTTCTCTCTCTAAAATCACCATCATGGTATATATATATGATCAGAGTCTTCAGCTATGAGAGAGATAAGATACATAATGGACCATAACAATGAAAATAAGACTCTTTCCTTCTTCCCATGGCTTTTCATTCCTAGAAGAACCCTTGAATTAATTGGTTTAATGTTGTGGCTCCTCTTTGGGGTATGATTATCCTATTTGATCCTCATCTAAGTGAAATGCTATTCAAGGCGATAAATGGTTTGCCTTCCATGGAAGGCTGTGGTGATTGCATAGATGTTCAACTTCTTGTCGACAAGAGATTCCACAGGAGCTAGTATTATCTATGTTAAATAATAATGTTAATCAGTAATAAAAGAAAATAGCATTTCTCCAAAGGGAATGCCCCTAGCTAGATTCCTATGGTATGGTCGGAATGATGAAAAGAAGATATGTGACCCTTGTGAAAATATGAGTCATGAGAAGAAGCATTATTGGATTGATAAAAAAGAAACAATGAGATAATTAACCCAATTTGTGATCATTGTGCAATACATATGTGTGCCATGAAAGGAGCATATACTAAACTCAATGAACATTTGGAGGTAACAAGGAGAAGTCGGAGCTTAAGCTACACGAGTATGCAAAAGTGAATTGAGAGGTAGAGTGAGTCAATGCAACCAAAGAAAATCAGAATTGATGACTAATAATTAACCTTCATCATTTAATTTTTTGTTCATAATGAGTCATGAAAACCTACTCAATATGTGGGATATTGCATATGTATTAGAGACTATTGCATATGTTCTCAACAAGATTCCCTTAAAGTCTATGGAGCATACCCCATATCAGATACGCAAGGGTCAAAAACCTAGCTTCTCTTACTCGAGGGTTTGGGTTGTAAGGTATATGTAAAATGTATGGACAATGATAAGCTCCAATCCAGATTAGATAAGTACTAGATTGTGGGATAGCCTAGCGAAACATTACGGTAAGCTCTGAACCAAAGTAAATAAGTGCTAGTATATGGAAACAAATATTAGTGCAACAAAACTCCAAAGTAGTAAGATTGTTGATACAATGATGCTCTCAAGCGGCCTAGTGTAACTAGGTTATTTTGATATTCCATTTTTATTGTAACCACTCATCCATTCTATACCTAAGGGCTTCTAAACTATTAGAACTCCAAAGGCTTCTATTCTCATGAATATTGTAAATTTTACTTGTATTATATGAAAAAAAAAAAGAAATCATTATATTATTCCCTTTGTATTTTTCATCTTCTTGTATTAGTTATTTTCTCCACCTCTAGAATAGAGAAGTTTTGATAGTGGTTTTTATGGGACCTCTCCATAGGATTCCCATGGGGTTTCTCCGAGGATTTCTCGAGCCATCGTCTTCAACATCAATAACTCGAAAACATTCCACATAAGCTTGGATCGAAGATAAGACCAATAACAGGCAAATGCTGTAATCTATACTTCAACTTTAAAAACAGTTTATTCTTTGTTTGCATTAAAAAAACCTTTATGAACATGGTTAAAGGCTCAAACACCAATTGATGCCCCCCTTTACCTATTGTTCCTCTGCTAACAAGCTAGTTCAGTTAGCTCTTCTTATTTGTTAATATGAATTTCAAAAACATAAACTGGAAAGATCCCCGAAACTCATACATACACTAACTCCCTCGAATTACAAAAATAGTATGTGAAATGCTCTTGCCATTCTGAACACCAACCAAAACTTTTTTTTCTTCTTCTTTGGTTTAGTAGATCAAGTTCAACTATCCACATTTATAGAAAATCGAGATCAACGGCAGGACTGGACCAGCTACAGCCAGCGGACCATCCCAAAACACCAAGGATGACATCCACGCTCCCACAAGCATTCACCTACAGTTACGTCCATATATAAGACGACAAACAAGAAAAGGAAAATTAATTATTGATAAGCCATACCAGGTTGTCATATGTTCCTTCATAATGAAACACCATAACACCAATTCCCCTTTTTCTATCAATCTCTGCCTGTTTCACAACATCGAAGGTCAGGTTGATATATATGCAACATTTAGCACATATGACTCATGTTTGATTATCACTAACCACACAAGAACATATCCTAATTCCGACAGCTGCCAATGCTGATGTAACTTCAGCCATCATGCCTGCCACGGGAGTGCATAGATTAAGAGAATGGATTCGTAGCTAGAATACAAGATTGACATTGTTCAAACTTCATAATATTAGGCAACATGGGACTGGATGGATGCCCAAGTAAACCCGGCCTTAATGTTATTAAGTGATGAGAGAATAGAAACGATCATTACCTTTGCGATCAATACATGCAATGTGAAACCATTTAATTGAATGCCCTTCCAAATTATGCCACAATGCGATTTTGCCTGCTTTCCAGTTTTCTAGACCAGGTAACACTTCTTTATATGTAGGAATCTTTCCAAAAAAGAACTCTGTAACAGAATGATCCCCAGGCATTGGACCACCATTGATCTTCACACTCATTTTTTGTGCACTCTTGTTGGGCTTTCCATTGATTTTAAGCAACCCAACATTGTTCTGAACAGGCACGAGGCCATGCTTTGTCGTTGCTGATTCTTCCACAATCGCAAGAATCTTTTCCCATATGGATTTCCTTTCACTGAGCGATGCCTGCTCATCTTCACTCCCGTCCTTGATATCCGCAACAAAATCATCTACTGCATCTGCAGTTATTTCAGTTGCTGCAAGTGCAGCTTGCTCCCTCAGAAACTGATAAAAATATATGAAGTTAATGAGACAAATGATCCAATAGTCATGAAATAGGTGTGATAAATAAGAGCTCCTACTTTCATTATCTTATGTCTAGCACTGCGAGTCTTTGCATGCTGCAGCCATTGCTGATGCCTCTGGAAAGCTGACTTGTTTGATAAAGCCTAGCAAACAGCAAATTATAATTAACTAAAAATAAATAAAAGGCAGTTAGGAAATGCGACACTTCGTGAAAGGATCAGGTAACTGCACCACTTGGCCACTACTAGGAAATGACATGGTGCTATCAGTGAAATGAGCTAAAGAACACTGACTAAAGGATTTTTAAAATAGGGTAGGCCGGTGCACGAAGCTCCTATCAGTTCGGGGTTCTGGAGAAAAGTCGGATCACATTGGGTCTATTGTACACAGTCTTACAGACTGTTTCTGCGATTCAAACCCATGAAATGAGCTAAAGAACACTGACTAATGATTATAAGCAAATATAATCCACTTAATTTTTAGTTAGGGCAATAGTTACTTAACATAATTACCTGGTCAAAAGGAAAGATTTAAATAATAGTAATAATTCATTATAAGAAATTATCTTAACCAATTAAATCCAAATACTAAGCAGTAGAAGTCATCAACGACATAAAATCTACCAATTGCCACAATATGTCCTACCTATCTAGCAGATAAATTAGAGGCATATTCACACCCATGGTAAAATTTAGACATCCAGTTGTTATGTATTGAATGAGCAAGAACTGATGAGATGTGTGAGAAAAATGCACAAAAATTACCCAACCCCATAATTGTTGAGATCAGTGTCTATATGGTTTTGTTGTTTGTGTAGTTAGTGTTCTACAAATATAAATGTATATGTGCAGCGGAAATAAAGAACACAAAAGAAATGCAAACCAAAGTGGACGCCAGCATTTTTATGTGGTTCACGATTCTCCAGAATCACTATGTCCACAGCCTATGCATGCGAAATCCACTTTCTTCTCTTCAGTTGAGCACTAGAGGTGAAAGAACCTCTTACAACAATCAGTATGGAAGAATACAACAAGAATAGAAAACAATCAAGGCTTGGTGGAGCAGCATATAGGTGTTACTTGGACGAGGTCAATCTGCTAACTCATATCCCCTTGAACTCCTTTCATAACCTTCACTTTGAATCTTGTCATTTACTGATCAGTTGATTGCAGTCGATCAATCCGTCAAATATTATCCAAATCATACCATTGAAACTTCATTTTCGGTTCTATTTGAATTAGTCGTTGCAGCGTTAGTAGATAGAACTTATACAATAGACTGATTAGTGCTCAATAGACTGTGTTAGTCGACTCTAGAACTTTCTGTGCACTTAAACAAAATTGACGCCAGTCGATTCCTAAACATTTTGATTGCTTCAAACGAACCTCAGTCGACTCGTCTAATCGACTAGAAAACTTTCTATTCATTTGTCAATGTTTGAACCATCAGTTGACAAATACTGACTCATCAGTTGACTGATCCAGCCAGAATACCCCAAATAGACCTAACTTGAGGTATTTGGACCACCAGTCAACCAAATCCCAACACGGTCCCAATTAGGTATTTGGACCACCAATCAACCATCATGTCTCCTGACTTCAATCACATCTAAGGTTGAGTCTACCTAAGTTTGCCATCTACCCATGACCAATGCATAATGTCACTCCACTCATGTCTCTCATGGAATTTCTCCAAGTCTTTAGGTCTTTTTCCGTCAAATTGCATCCCTCGGATGTTCTAAGCCCGCAGTTTATTCTTAGTCATCCTTCACGCTTTTGTTTACGTAGATCTCCACCTCAACTTGTCATGATCCAATACTCGTTGTCCTGCAGTCCCTCTAATGTACCATCCTCCTCCAATCTCAAGGACCTCAAATCATCAAGCCATCACAACTCTTGTCCATGCCAAGTCAACCTATATACCTAGTAGATCCTCCACAACTTGACACAAATTAGATAAACACCAATCTCATTAAAACTCTTTGTTGTCTAAATGCAAAGGCAGAGTCCTAACAATAATAAGCTCAAGGTTCACCTTTCTATTGCAAATTTAAGAGTGTCATGAGTTCCTCAAATAAGCCTATTCTCAATGTAAAATCCACTCTTCGAGTGAGACTTAAAAAGGAAGAAGGTTTATTTTACTATTAGCTTAGCTAACTTTCGTGCTTTTCCTTTTTTTTAGGCTACTGTAATAGAAATTTTTTTTGATCTAACAGGATTATATATGAATTAAAAAGTCATAAAGATGGAACTTGAGGCTTCAGTCGTGATCACCCAGTCGTTGATACCACTAAAACATGAGTTCGGTGTGTTAGGAACAATTGCGGAACTAGGATGCAAAGGAGTAGCATGAGGACATTGTTTGTGGGTGCAGAGTCAATAGAGATTAAGCTAGCCTCGAGCATTGGCGGCTAGTTGAGTCACTGCATAAGAGTACGACTCTCATGCATAAGGAAGAGATTGCTGGGTGCCTTGGGTCATTCCAATCGAAGATTTGCATAGGAACCAACATTAATCAGAGAGATATCAACAACACTAGAGAGATAGGGCATGAACATTAGAAGCAAATGGAGGAGAAAACTTTAGGTTTCTCAATAGCAAAGTATAGGATGCAAGAAGAATAGAATTTTATATTGAGACCAAACTAGTATCATGTGTCGTGTTTAGTACAAGGCCTAGGGCTTGTCTGATTTTTTTCTTAATAAAATAATTAAAAAATTGAAAAGGAAAAAAATAAAGAATATTAAAAAAACAAAAATAGTTTTAAAAAATATATAATTTTTTATTTTTTACTATTTTGTAAATGTGTATATTTTTTATTCAGTGGGCTCAGCTAAATACGTAGGCCATACTCAATAAGTTTGTGCCATAACTAAAACTAGTTTATGTCGTAATCAATTTAACTTGTTAGGTGGCGCTTGATAGTGAGTTAAACCATTTCTATCATATCTATCTAGCTTGACCTATGAACAACTCTAAGTTGAGTCTGACACAACCTAGTCCCTATCCGAGCATGTGGGACACAACCTACACTAGGTAGGGCCACAAGAGATTAACCTAGTTGACACTTCTAGCATAGCACAAAAAAAGAGGAATTGAAAGTGGAAAACTTATTGATAAAAAATTAATAGAGTTACATGGAAAAATACTATTTTTTATAAACTCGATCCTAATGAAAACTAGGTAAGAAGAGACAAATAAAAATCCAATTATTCTTAATAATTATCTACCCAAATTAAAAGATAATAAACTAAAATAGACTAATTACTAAATAAGTCAATCAAAATTTCTAAATTTAAATATTCTCTTTGATTTCTTTTCTCCATCATAATGTATATTTAGCTAATCTTTTTGAAACAAATGGTTGCATCCAAGTCTCCAACCAAGGATAAAATGAGATAATAATCTTAAGATGGCATGTTAAAATTTACTAAAGGGGAAACCATAGAAGCAACAAATCAATGAGGTAAATCAATTATAATCAATCCGCTCAGGCTCAAATACAAGTATCCGAAATGCTATGGCACTAACTATTTTTAATAGATTTTGCACCTTATCAAGGACATCGATGTTGACGAGGTGTGTCGTCTGAGTGTTGAAATCCGACAATGGAAGGGGGGGAATAGATGAAGAGATCAAGTATCAAAGATCATAATGTAATGGAAACCTATTCAAAAACCAAGACAATAGTCTCGAGTATTTTAAACACAAAATATAAGGATCTATTTGCTTAACCTAAAGAGTGTCTACTTGTTACAAAGCATAAACCTCCCAATTACATTACATCTTTAATGCTATCTAAATATTTAAGTCAAAATACATGACGACAGTAGATATACAAATGATGCAGCTATTAGGACAGGCAAATTACATAAATCATGCATAAGTCATGCATATATTTCACTTTGTTAGAAACCATTTTTTTGTTCCCATCAGGTACATCAATTTACGTAAGTCTAATAATCAAATAATTCCATAAAAGGACTTAACAATACAACATCATGACGAGAAAAAAAAATTTCCTAGTAGCAATACTTGATATAACAGGTGTTTTATTATATTTTCACAAAATTTCCTATTCTTTTTCTCATTCCCACCATCTCTTCTATTTCCTTCAGCATCTCTTACTTCCTAGTCACACAGTTGCTTATTGCTATTAGTAGTAGGCACCACTTGGAGGCAAAGGAGGTCAAGGATGGTGCATAAGAGCACCATAGAAAGAATGGATTACCATCACCAATCAAAGCAAATGTGAGTGGGTTAGTGAAGTCAATGAATAGGGAATTAAGTTATTTCTTTTTGAAGCAATAAATAGTAGTCAGTGATCACACGGTGTAGCAAACAATTGAGATCACATAGATCTCAAACTTGACCTCCTTTGCCTGTGAAGCAGTGTTGCCTTTGGCTATAGTAGCAAGGAGGAAGCAATGAGCAGCTGTGAGGAAAGAAGACAAAAGGGAAGGATAGAAATAGTGAAGGAAAAGGAAGAGAAGTACAAAATTGTCCAAAAACCATTACAAAAAAAGGCAAACGCAAAATTTCTCCATAGACAATATCGATGTCAAGTCTATTTGACTGATTTACATGATTGCAGCACTGTTCTAAGAATTTAGCTAGTGGAACAAAAATGCACGCAACTGAAAGACAAAGCATAGTAAATCTATGTATGCTTTACGTAATCCGTGCAGAAGAAAATTACAATTAATATTTTTCAAGTTTCAAGTCTCTGTTACTCACATTGTATGTGATTATCTCGACAACTTCAGCATTGGCAAGGACGTGCATGGGTGAAACTAGATTACCATTGACCTGAAGAGATGTACATAAATACCATGACTTTGTCAAAGTGAAACAGTTGATGTTAAATGTGTACCTTTGCAGCAACCATGTTATTTCCAATTTCAGTGTGAATCATATAGGCATAATCAATTACAGTGGCACCCTGGGGAAGGTTTTTAATCTGCAGATCATGGTATTAAATGAGAGCAAATATGCAACTATCTTGTTTTTACAGAAATAAATACATATCCTTGATTATTTTACCTCTCCTTTTGGTGTAAAAACAAAAACACGGCTACCCAACAGGTCTCGCATGACAGTGTCAACAAATTCTCTGGAACTCATGTTACCAACAAACTCCTGCTGCCATTCTCTAATTGCTTTGAGCCAACCAATCTGGAGAGTAATGAGGAAACTTCAACTTGATAAAGATATTTCCAGGTAATATTAGGTCACATTTGATGCTTTAATAGGTAAAATTGTATGGCAATGTGGATTACCATCTAGATCCTGATACATGATCTTGATATAATAGCTAGTAATCTACCTTGTAATGATTGATACACATCAAAATGCTATTGTGAAGGGTTGTGCGTTAGGTTGCTAGCCAACGTTGACTTTCAAGCAAATGTTTAATGAATTGATCTATCAACTATTGTGTTAATGCTATGTTGTTTCGGGAAGGAACACGTTGAGAGTCCAACTATAATGTCTCGCAAAGGACTACGTCTGGATGACAACTTGGGTATAATGCTAAATATGCAAGAGTTCTCACACCAAAGGTTGGATAAGAACAAAATTTATAGGGAAATTAATTGTCTAAGATTTAGAACATGGAACCTAGGAAGGCTTATTGTTAAAGCAATGAAGATAATAGGTAAATATGATGATTAGAGGAACAATTAATATTTTATGTATACAAGAAATAAAATAGGTAAGAGAGAAAGTAAAGATGATAGAGAATTTAGATTTTAAGTTATGATGCAAAGGAAGGAGTAAATGAGAAATGAGTAGGTATTGTTGTAGATAGTTCGTGAAGGATGATATAGTACAAGTAGTTAGAAAGGGGAATAGGTAGCTCTTAAGATAATAGTGGTGAAAAAAACTATTAATGTAATTAGCATATAAAATTAAATGAAAACATCAAATCTAGATTTTGGGATGACCTAAATAAGATATTATAAAACATTCCGTCAAACAGAATAATTTTAATAGGAGATCAAAATGGATATGTAGGAGAAAAATAATGAATATGATAGGGTGCATGAGGGTTATGGGTTTGGAATAAGAAATGAAGAAGGAAAATTATATTAGATTTTCCGGTAACATATGACCTTATACTAACTAATACATTTTTAAAAAAACAATTAGTCACGTTCAAAAATGAAAATAATAATTTGCAAATTCATGGTTAAAAAGATATAAAGATTTGTAAAAATTGTTTGGTCATCCCTGGATAAACTTAACTACCCAATATAGATTAGTAATGTTGAATATACATCTCAAACATAGTATTAATAGAAGAAAAATTGTGTACAACTCCTAGAATTAAGTGGTCGAAGTTAAAGGACGGGAAGTAAAATATATTTAAGGTGAAGGTAAACGTACAAATATTAAAAGAAATACACGACGACTCAAATATGACAAATGATAGGATACATTAAAGTTGGACATAATAGTTAACAGTGTACTCGATGAATCAAAGGGATTTGCACAATCAAATAAAAAATCTTAATGAGAAAATGCAGGAGAAAGTGAAGGGAAAAAATGAACAATCTATAAGGTATTATACACTTGTAAAAACAAATAACTCTGCCTATGATGACCATTCATCGTTGGTCCCAAAAGGAGGGGGGTTGCGTTAGTTTGTTCGCTAACGTTAAAACTATGACAAATATTCAATGCATGGATCCATTAACCTATTGTGCTAATGCTAGGTTGTTCCCCGGAAGGAACGCATTGCAGGTCCAACTATAACATCTCGGCAAGGACCACTACATCTCAGGAACTCAGGTGCAGTGCTACATATGGAAGAGTTCGCGTAGTAGGGTCCAACTGTAACGTATCAACAAGGACCGCTACATCTCCATGAGAACTTGAGTGTAGTATTAAATAGGCAAGGGTTCTCATATCATAGATTGGATAAAAACAAATATGATAGAAAAACTAATAGTCTAAGATTTTGAACATGGAACATAGGAACCCTCACTAGTAAATCAATGGAGGTAATAAATACGATGATTAAGAGAAGAATTAGTATTTTATGTGTACAAGAGACAACATAGGTAGGCGAGAAGGCAAAGATGATAGAGAACTCGGGTTTAAAGTTATGGTATAAAAAATAAACAAGAAATCGAGTGGGTATTGTTGTAGATAATTCGTTAAAGGATGAAATTGTAAGAATAGTTAGAAAAGGGGATAGAATTATAGCCCTTAAGATAATAGTAGCGAAAGAGACTGAACATAATTAGTGTATATGCACCACAAGTAAGATTAGATAAAACTACTAAATCAAGGTTTTGGGATAAAACATTCTGCCAAATAAAATCATTTTAATAGGAGGTGCTCT
>JBBPFP010000126.1:3495180-3507064 GCA_037974795.1 Kaempferia galanga | reverse complement strand
CTCAATGGCGTAAAAGGATCCATATAGCCGACCCCACTTAGTGGGAAAAGGCTTGGTTGTTGTTGTTGTTGTTGTATTAGGGTTTTGCATACTAAGTCCTGAGTCATATTCTATATAAGCCGTGTACATGATATTGCTTTAATACAAGTTGAGAATTATTTCTTTTATCCAACAATCCAAATCTTTGAACTGACTAATCGCCCGGCCCCGCAAAAGTTTCCCGGTAAATCGGGAAGCGCTCGCAAGGCACAACCCAATACTTTGATCTATAAAGCATACCAGATGGTACCAAGATTTTATAAAATTTCCTTTAAAGTTCTGGTTCCTTTAGAGAAAACAAATAGGCAGGCAAAATAAAAGTTGGGGAAGAATTGTAAACTTTTTTTCATCCACCTGTTTCCTTAAATTGAAGGAAAGGAGGAAAACTTAATTTTAAAACTTATTTACTAAAAACATTAATAAAACATAGATTAAGAATAATTTCAAATTTTTTTAAAGTTTGAATTTAAGCTCTATGGCATATGTGAAAATGAGTTTTTTTTTTTTTTTTTGCCCAAATTAGACAAAATACAATATAGATGGGATTTTTTTCCCTTCCATCCCTCATTTCTACCAAAAGAAATGGAAGAAAAGGAACTACTAAGAATTTTTTTGTCACTTTATTTCCTTCCTGATTTCTTTTCCTAGTCGGAAACATGCTCTTAAGGAACACGACAATTACTCTAGAAGCCACACTACTTTGTAACTACTCTTTCTTTGATATCTTCATCAATATCTTTTTGTTATTGAATAACAGCTTCAAGATATCTACATCTCTTAATTAATATCAAGTAAAGCATAATATTTATTGTTGGAAAATGCAAGTAAAGAAAATATCTATCCATGGATATGTAGTGGCTAGAAAATTTTAAAAGGGCACCTTAACAAATAAAATCTTTATTTTCTCTGTGAGTTCCAGTTCTAAAGATTTTCTCATTTGTTCCCTGCCCATCTTCCTCTGCCTAGCAGCCTCGAAAGCTGCTGGGAGATCCTTGTTTGCCATTCGCAACCTGTATGTAAAGAGTTAAGGTTTAATTTTTCAGAACAAAAAAAGAATTGAGTATGAATAGTTTAAACATTTACTGACCAGTGCTCATGCAACTTCTGCTTCTCTTCCTCCTCAAATGTTATGTAAGGATAAACATGAAAGCAGTTCAAATCACCAAGCAAACGACCAAGCAACTTATATTGAATACCATCTACAGATTGCTTTAAATTCTTGACCAGCTGATGTTGCGTCTTGCTTACCTGAAGCATGCCAAAAGAACAAGTAATTAGCATTTTCAAACAAAAGTATAGTAAGCATAAAATCTGAAATTCTTTGAACCTAAGAGAAATGCCAAACGCCAAGCTAAAGATGAAAATTCAGCAGTTCTTTATTTTTATTGGCCCTTTATATTCAGTATTTTTACAATGAATAACTAGTAAAGTTCTAAGATCTTTTTTTATGGAATGAGCATGCAACTTGCTGTATATTTAGGCCATACCTGGTAGGTTCACAAAGACCTACATAAATTTATATACATAATCAATCAGGTTAAGCACCAAAATTGGCAATGTTGACATGCACTACAAAGATCATAGGGGAAATGATTAATGGCTATTTTTAAGTCGATGTCTAATCAAATCATTGAGCTCAAAACTCTCATACTCTACATCTGTGTGAGACAAAATATTGAAAAATAGTTAAGGATATAAATCCAAGACCAATGCCTACATGGTTCTTTTCATAGTATGCAAATAACTTTGAGGAAAACATGGCCGTTTAGAAAGTTTATATTAACAAGAAAATCACCTGAAATTGACTCATACCACGTCTTCTTAGAGTTATATTAGCAATTGCTCTACATTTCAAATCAAATTTTGATATCAAGATTCTAAATCATTATACCCTATTTCTATATATTTCAAATAGCATATTCAGATGTAAAGTTTATGGTCCCTTCTTTTTTTATGAATTGCTAAAAGTTTCTTGAGATGTGTGGCAAGGAACAACAACTTGATTGGGAAGCAGCAAACAATGATATTTTAGCTAGTCACAATGATCAAACGATGAGAAGTAGCAACTATTGCAACAAAGTTCTTGATTCCTACAATCAAAACGTCATAAGATCCAAACTGAAAATTTAGTATATCTTCTCTGCCACATATTTCTAAGACACCAATTCATCTCCGTTTCACTGTCACTAGAATCAGAATACTTTCTTTTGGTATTCTTAGAAAGATTTCTCATTTGGCATTAACAGAACAAATATACTGAAATCAATCCAAATTTGTGTTTATTCGACACCCTAGTATGAGTAAGAAAGAAATGAAAATATAACTAACTAAATATATATACACGGGGAGAGAGGGAGAGAGTTGGCCTAGCCAAGAAATGGGTTCAATTACCTTAGATTATGTGCGACACAAAGTTTATATATAGGAATTGGTCTACTGAACGTGCAGTTATACATATATATGTGTATATGTATACATATATGTGTGTATATGTATACATATATATGTGTGTATATGTATACATATATATGTGTGTATATATATATGTGTGTATCTTCACACATCCTAGTAACTTGTTTTAAATATTTTATTTGAAGTATTTGGTATGCAAGTGCTAACTTCACATTGTTTCTTCTCAAAAACATAAAAGAACATCCCTGATCAGCAGGCAAATTGTCACTTTTTATCAACTAAAGCAGACAATTAAGTGGTATAGAGGATAAGGATGCCCCACCAAAGGAAGTTCTTTCTTCTTTTTTTAAGTTGTTCTAGCTGTCTAAATAAATAAATGTATAAAAGATGAGAATTGCTAAAATGGATATGTGAAGTATTCATATGCATTAAGGATTGTTCCACTGGTTGATTAAATGAGAGAAAATAAAATAAGATGTCATGAACATAAAGGGCATCTGGTGCACATAAGATGCCATGAACATGTTCAAAGAAAATTAGTAACATTCTATAGTTAGGTTGAACCAAATAGCTAAAGCGACAGAAAAGATGGACAAAATTACAATTAACTTAATTTAAAATGATTTAATAGATCTGAATATTACTAGTGACAGCCTCATGCAGTGGATAAAAACCTTCAAGTCAAATCCCAAACAATTGGGATTAAGACAACTTAAAAATTATGGATGATGAGATTGTCTATCTAATAAATTAAATCTACGTACAAAAACTGCAATATTTATGTGTTTGCCTATTTAAAAAAAGGCTACAAAAGTGATCTGACCTTTATATATGACATGTATATATCGGTATCATCAGCATCCATATCAGGTCTTAATTCCCTCTTGGAGATTGTAAGGTCATTAGCCTCTTCAGTGGAAGTACCTAAACTCCCCTGCTTGTTCTTGGTATATCCATCACTGCATATACAAGATATTCGGCTCAGTGACATATAGACACTACTAAGCTGTGTTCATGGAACTGGCAATAATATTGGCAGAGACCATATATATCCAAGTAATCATAATGGAAGCAAGTGGTTTGCTTCTAATGCTAATTGTAAGTAGATTAGAAATTTATCACAGTACAAAATTTTCACTAGTTATATTAGAACAGTAGATATGTGAAGATATCTTTTCTAAAATAAAAGAACAGATCTCAGCAGTGTTGTTTTGTCACAATAAGTCAAAATATCAGACATTTGAATCAGTATCACTAGCTTAAAATAACAGAATATACAACCAACTGACTAAGTTTTGAAGAAAAATTGATAAAAAGATATATTTTAGAATCACAAGCATTTCAAGGTATGCAATCTGTATTGGACGTACATGGTATATGGCCAAAAATGTAAATACCACAAGTTTAGAATATGACTCCCCAAGTTATTTCTAGATGGAAAGATGTAGGAAATATAAGAGGGGCTTATATTACTATTAAGTTAGGTTCAGACATTTTGAAGCAATGGATATGCTTATACGTCACTGAGACAACTCTCTCATTTGAACATGATGTGATATTTGGTTTAAGTGTCTACTTAGAAGGAGGTTAGAGGGAGGGATGGCAATGAAAGAAGAGGATGAGAAGGGGAAAAGAAAAAAAAAAACATGTCTACTTCTAGGGAAGTAGAGGAAGGGAGAGGACAGAGGAAGGTGGAGAGAGAAAATTGTACTAAATACCTTACTAGCGACCTGAATGGAAGCTCGTTATCACCTTGCCACTTATGCCTCGGTGCTTCCGGTACGGCGGTACCTCACACTGATTGTTGCATGTGTCACCAGTGCCTACAGATTCATTGTCACCTCCAACACTTACCATCTCTACCTCCTCTACTTTTAGTCTCTATAGCCCTCTTGCCATGACCTCCAAGCTCCTTCGACCTTGCTATTGCATTTGTCTTTGCCTCCTCCAACTTGTTCTCACCTCTTGGCCTCTAGCCATCGCCCCCATTTAATGTGCAAAAGGACATTTTTTCAGACCCGTTCCAAGGAAATTGTATGCGTCTATATGAGCAGCCAAAAAGCTACCACAAAAAGAGCTTTGCACCCCTTTCCCAAAGCTAGCAGAAATAATGTCTTCCCTCCAGAGTAGGCGTAATATTAGTAGCGTTCCAACTACAAACTTCGTTCGTGTGCGAAAGACAGGCTTTCATTGGTTGTCTTGCATGTTGTTGCAAGGGACTTGGGCCTTCACGAAAACGTCAAGTCATAAATTAAAGCGATTGCAATACCAAGATTTATCAGCATATGAGAAGTTGTAGATTAATGAGAGATTTACAAGACTTAGATGCAAGGTTTAAAATTACGATAGTTTCGCAACTGGATCAGAACTATACGGTTTTGATATTATATCGTGCTGTGTTGATATAGTTTCGATATTTTTTAAAATATAAAATATATTAACTAAAAATAAAAAAATTTAATCTAAATATTTAAATAAAAATATAAAAAAATAATTATATATATATAATGGGATGATTTTATTAGACTTTAATTACGTCTGTTTAAATTATCCCAATTATAATAGGAGTTGATTAAAATTATAAACCTAAGTTTATTATTAAAGCCTAAGTTAAAACCTCTGCTTCTTTGTTTCGTGACAACAGCGAGTACGCACGGGTGGCGCGACTCGTCTGGACACGTCATTGGGGTCGAGCGAGGCGTCAAGCATCGAGCGTGCCGGCGTTGTGACGGTACCTGTCCGTGGGTGAAACAAGATTTCACCCATATTGGGCGAATCGGCTCGAGATTTTAATCCATAACTCCAACAAGGAATATATATTGAATCATATTTTCTTTCTTAAATTAGATAAACTAATAACCATAGGGTAATAATTGCTGTGATGGAACAAACACTAAATGCTCAGCTTCTGAATGTGATGTTCAACCTATGGTCTGAAACATGCAGAACAATTAATTGATATTGTAAAAAGGATTGAAAAGCTGAGATTATCATATGTTCATCTTGGTAAATGCTTAATTAACGATTGAATAAACTCATGAATCTCACCTGTAAAGTGGAATCTTTCTTTCTCCTCGAAGAATGAAGTCCTGAAATTGGCAAACTAATTACAAACCTAAAACTGCAACTGACAAATCTACATTATTTACTTCCATTTATCATCAAAACTACCTTTGCTATGATGTGGGGAACAAATTTAAACCTTAAAGACCAACGCATGTCACTTAAAGGAACGATACTCTCTTTTGGCTCTTACAAACATGGTTGATTTTAAGTAAAGAAATATTCATTCTGAACAGTTAACATTTGAGGAGTTTCTGCAATAGTAGATCCAGCATATCATTCCTTTTGTCAAATTTTTTCAATTCTTTGACAGTCCACCAAAATTTACTTATATAAAGCATGATATGACAATCTACAATTGACTGGTACCAACTATATCAGATGGTACCTTTGATGGGCATAGTTACTGTCGAGTGCTAATGGGAACTTGTGATGTTAATCTCCAATAAGGGCTCTGTAAAATGACTTATATTTGGCAAAGTAGATCATGAATGCAAATTCGTGCAATTCGGTGTAGTGAAACAAAATGCAGATGTAATTAAGAAGTATCTTGACTTCATTTTCTATAATAGCAATGTCCTCTCGCCTACTGATCATTGAATTTCACATGAATTAAGATATGAAAATATCATGCGAGTGAGGATATGCATTTGTAGAAAATAAGATAATGAATATCTCTAAATGAAGATACTACCCTATATGTATTGCATAGCAGCAAATCTTGTCACAAAGACCTGGCCACAAAATTTAGAATAGAAAATAGAAGATCCCTTAAGAACCATAATATTTCCTTCCTTTTGATGTATATCTAAGGATGATCTCACCTGAGTAAATATTCCTCTGGCTTTTGCCACGTCCATTCGTTTTGCAATTTCATTTGATGTGAAACTGTCAGCTATAGATACAACAATACATCCAGCAAGGACAATTGCCAGGTATATGATTACTGCAGTGCATGTCATTGGCATATCTATGGCAATTGCATCTCCCTTCATAAATCTTTTCCCCAGAGCACTTGCAACAGACCTGACAATTTGAATTATGTATATTAATGATTTATTACTATCATCAGTTATTATGACAAAAAATGTTATCTACATTGTAGATTTTTGATAATTTTTTTAATAATAGATTATTTGTGGCAATATATCATACATGACTTGATTGCGAAGGTCCTTCAGTGACAAATAGTTTATTGGGAAATCATCAAAACCTTCATTCCTCCAGAGAATAGCTGCACTTTCATCTGTCTTTTTCTGAAAATCTACTGGTTGAATACAACATTCAGCAATATTTAGTACTGCACCTGGAAACCACGTCCCACTAGCATTGGAATTGTCTGAAGTATCCAAAATAGATGTTGGGGCGCTTTGGAATACCACTGAAAGCTCCTTAATCATAATTGACCAGCACACCTAAGCAAACATGAAAACTAAGTCATATAGGACATAATTAAAAACCTGTTAAAGGTTCTATGAATCTATACTGCAAACCACAGTTCTAGTCCACTTTTACTACATTCAGTATGATGATAGCATAGTACTACTGCCAGATTCTAAAATTTCTATAAAGACAAATGACCTCAGGATGGAGCACTGAGAACTTTTGGAAGAGGACAAAGCTTGTAAGCGGGTCATGATACGATGAACCTAAAATTTTTGGACCATGATGTTCCATCAGTTTTCCAAGATTTGTGTACTTGGATTGTGTCCTGCAAATAACAACCATAAAAGACTTTGTTATAGGATCTGCATGTTAAATTACACAATGATATTTCTAATATGAAATCTTTGAAAGGTTATTTTACATATTAGGAGTAAACTTGATTTCCTATATATTCTGTATAATCAGAACTTCAGATTTACTCAGACACTTAAGTAAAAATCAGGAGAAAAGGAGAAGCATAAAAATAGTAAAGACTAACATTCTGCCAAAACTATCTATTAGAAAATCTCCTAAGATTTACATTATCCTGAAAAGTTCACCAATATATCAAGGATTCTCATGAAAATTTCACAATGCAGCACTTTTGCACCATTAAAAGCTCAAACAACTCATTTCACCAATTTCACTAGAAGAGATCTTAGCCCCTTGTATAGACCAAGAATAAGAATACGATTGATTCTTTGTAAAAATATGACTTAGCTAACCAAAAAATTTTCTAAAAAAAACAATGTGTCAAAAATTCTGTCTAAATATATAACAAAATATAAAATTTCAAACAAATTTACCAACTTGATAATTTAAAATAAAATTTGAAGCCTTAACTGTGTTATTCTCCCTGACGGAAGAGGCCTCGAATTCAAGTGAGTTGTCCACATCATTTTTAGGTTGTTGTTTCCAAGTATAAGTCATAATAAATGTAATGTTAGGACAGGTAGGATGATGGTCAAATAGCTAGAAGGCTAGAAGAGAATGAATAACACTTGACCTGCAAATATGCTTCTTTGCTCTTATGAAAATTTTAGCAAGGTCAATCAAACTGATTATACAAGTCAATGCTATCAAAGCAATTTACTTGGGTTGAAACTCTTGATTGTTACTCCATGGCCTATGACTCTTCGGTGAATTACCCTTGCATCCCCATTATCAGATCATTCATTCCCAAGAGGAAGCACAAGTGAGAAGTAGTACAACTACAAATCTAGGGCTATCAAATGGCACAAGAAAGCTAAAAGAATATAAGAATTTAGCTCAGCCTCACCAACCTTGAAGGGCTCTTCTTGGTCCTCTATTTATAGCCTACAAGTTGTCTTGCAAACCAGTCAATCAACTCCATTCTCAACTAATTGTTTTCGCGAACACCTCATCTTCAGTATGCCAAGTTGACTCCGCTATGCATCAATCAACTTCTTGGCCAGCTAATAACTATTTCAGTCAAGTCACCTTGACATGAGTCAACTAAACCATTTTATTGTATAAGCAATCTAATGACTGCAACTTTCCTTTGTCTAATAAACATTCAACTGCCCAGCTGACTCAACTCGTCTAATTGACCACCCAGTCAAGCTTTGAATAGAAATATTTTGTTCATAAGTTGTAACGCCTTCAATCGACTGGATTGACTTTGACTAATCTAATGGTCGTGTCATCACCAAAGTCATGTGCTACCATGAACCTAAAATATAAATCACTCAACTCTCACAAGTCACTTAAAAGTTTACCTTTGTATCTTGACCCTCATCGACAAAGTCATCTCCTATGCATCAATCAACTTCTTGGCCAGCTAATGACTATTTCAGTCAAGTCACCTTGACTTGAGTCAACTAAACCATTTCATTGTATAAGAAATCTAACGGATGCAACTTTCCTTTTTCTAATAAACATTCAACTGCCCAGCTGACTCAACTCGTCTAGTTGACCACCCAGTCAAGCTTTGAATAGAAATATTTTGTTCGTAAGCCGGAATGCCTTTATTCGACTGAATTGTCTACTTTGACTAATCTAATGGTCATATCATCACCAGAGTCATGTGCTACAACACCTAAACTATAAATCGCTCGACTCTCACAAATTACTCAAAAGTTTACCTTTGCAGCTTGAGGCACTTGACTGTCATCGACAAAGTCATCTCGCATCAAGTCTTAAGTCTCTTGAATGCACTAAGCCCTAGGCTTGTTTCAAATGTCATCCTTCACTCTTTTTTACCTACATAGTTCGCCTCCTTCCAACTATCGTCCATGTTGCCACCTTGATGTTCCTTATTCTGCAGTGCTTCAAATGCCTTATTCCATTCTTCTCTAATCTCCGTAGACCTCGAGCCCTTGAGCCAACTAACTTAGTCTCGCTAGATCAATATCCATGAGCTTTTTAAATCCTATTCAATGTTTCTCATCGTGCAATTCATCGAATACCACATACATCCTTCTCCAACTCCAATAAACCTTCAAGCCATTGAGCATACCAATTTGGTCGTGTCAAGTTATCATCCACAACTCTAATTAGTTGGGTCACAAGCTCTCTAAGCTTCATGTGTATCCTATCAAGTTTCCACAAAATTTAACACACAAATAAATACACAAGTAAACCTATCTTAAATCCTTTACCTAATACATCAAGGCACCAAAGTTGAACACGACTACCAAAGGTCCGATTGCAGCAACATGTAAAATTATAGGATTTCTAAGGATAATGAATGCATGGGTATACATTATAATGATTGTTGAAGAGTGGTAAATCAACATATTTTTATAATAATTATTACTTAGGAACTATGCCAACATCTAGTTGAGGAGGTGAATAAATGGCTGTGATACAAAATTTAAATCAATCATGAGTACTATGCGTGTATATGAAGATCAAGGACATAAAATACATGCATAATATAAATAAGACAATAAAGAGCGTATCACTAATATAAGTAATATAACGTGGTTCGAAATAGAAATTTCCAACCCCACAACCTTGTTACTCTAGCATAAAAATTCTTAAAACAAAAAATCACTAAATGTTGCATGACATGAGGCAATGGAGTAAACCTATATAAGTTCTGAGGATAAGACCTCAAGCCACAAGTAACAAATGTATATCCATTAGATTTAAGTATAATAAAACTCACCAAATATAAATGATAAATAAACCACAATGAAATTATCAATTATGTCTCCTCCTAACATAAGAATCAACACAAGAATAAAACTAAATTTACCAAATAAGAGCTTTTATCAAAAGCAAAGTCTAGATCACATAATTTTGACCTTTGCAAATGTCTAAAGCTTTTCTACAATGTTATTTTCGAATAGGGAGTGAGTGTTCTCTTGTAGAGAATGAATTTCCAAAGAGTATATAGAAAAATGGTAAAAAATTTAACCTCAAAATTAAAATTTTAGTTGCCTAAAGTTGTCCAATTTAGTTGTCTGACCAAAGTTTGATAGACCAAAAGCCCATAAGCTTTAATGTGTCCCCTGAGCTTCTTGAACAAATAGAGAATCAAGACCAACTGAGCTAAAGAGAAACTACCACATCACAACTATGAAGAACACCACGAGACTTGATTGATAGTTCCATCTCCCCATTCGACAGAGTAGAGTTATTCTTAGCAGGGAGAATAATATAATGAAGGAAATAAATCAGTGTCGAAAAGGAAACAAATTGAGGACTAATTCCATATTGGTGCATACAACAACCTCCAGAATATTCGAGATTGGCATAGCCATAAAAAATTTTAAATTTGATTTTTGTCAATTAGTAATTCAGAATTAAATAGAATTTTTTATTTTGGTAATATGCATGCAATAATTATAATCTCAATTAAGTCTAACATATTTTTCTTATTTAGAATATTTATTTTCATGATTGCCATCAAATTGAGTTTATAAAAGAATTCTAGAGTCTCTAAGTTTTTCCTCTTAAATAAATACAATATCCAATTTGTCTTCTTTGTGTGAGAGTTATTCTTATGGGCAAGGTTCATGCCCTATTAGTGAAGTTCATGCCCCAAATGTGTTGTGTCAATAGATCTCGATGCTTATCCAATAAGCTGAGATCAAGATGTAAACTAATTCAAAGATGAGAAAAGGTCTCAATATTGCAAGAGGTAGATGGGGACATTAGTCCGCTAGAGAACATTGTGAAAGAAAGGGTGCTACTGTTGGTGCAATTATGCCCTAAGCATGTGATATGCTTCTAATGTTTGGGCAAAATTTAAGTTAGGGAAATAATTGTTGAGTTCACATGTGTGCCAAGTGTGCAGATGCAGGAAAGTTCGACATCTGTTGCAAGTGCAACAATGGAAGTCTAAGTAGGCCAACAAGGATCGTATACTTGCATGTGGAAAGTCCCAATAGGCCAGAAAGATTGGATGCTAAGCAATGAAATCCCAGCAACTTAGGAAGAAAGAATGATAGGCAAAAGGACAAAGTCTCGAAGGTATGGAACCTCTTGGCACGAAAGTAAACTCTGAAAAGAAGATTTTAATTGTAAATGTACACTGGAAATGAATGGGAATAAATTTAGGAACAAGCTTAACCTTAGTTCGGTAGGTAGTCAACTAGTGAGTCAATTGATGCTTAATTAGTTGACTAAATACTTCTAGTTGTCGACTGATGATCAATGGTAAGAATTCAAGTGATCATGTTAAACTAGCAAGTTCAGATGGCGACGATCAAGATACCTACACCTAAGAACTAAGCAGTGAATTGATGGTCAGCATCAATCAACTGATATGATCATTAGCTAGACAATTCAAGTAATAGTTGACAGATGGCAAGGAGTACTCAACTAATTATAAACAAATAGGTTGATTCATAGACAGACTTGAAAATAAAGGTTGAGGCTTTATACTTGAGCTTGAAGAAGCTCAAGAAGACAAGAGCAAGAGCTTGTAGAATTAGATTATTGTGCTCAAGTGCTCAAATTTCTTGTTCTTTGT
>JBBPFP010000126.1:3449236-3461969 GCA_037974795.1 Kaempferia galanga | reverse complement strand
TCATTGTGGACCAGAATATGTCCACAACTTATGCACTAGGGGATTCGTCGTCTCCGAAATTGCAGTGGGATCGGCAGGCTAAATAACGGGCATTTTCACAAATACAAGGTGCTTGTGACGACAGATAGGTAGTGAACTTATTAGGGTAAATTTCATTTTTATTATATGAGATTTCAACTCAATTGTGAAATAGTTCTTAAATTTTTAATTTATTTTAATTTAGTCTTTTATATCATTTTTAGATAATATTTTCTATCTAAAAATATAAAATGACTGACCCACCCATTGACTATATTTTACTCAAACACATTAAAAATAAAATCATCCATAATATATAAATATTGAAGTAAAATAGGTTGTAATGAAAAATAAAATAAAATAGTCCCTAATTTATAAAATTATTATAATTTTTTTAAAAAATAATATTTTTTACAAAATATCTAAAAATATATACAAATGTATTAAAGAATGCAATTTCTCAATGATATATTAAAGATAAGTCCTAATATATACAAACTAGAATTGTTTTGATTGATTATTAATATGTGGCAAAAAGGTGATGCGCTCGCCCTCAACGCCCCTGCCATCCCATCCCTAGGCAATATGGAGGTAAATCAGATGGCTACTAGCCATTAGTGCAAGTGGTTAAGGCATGGGGGAGGACATGCTCGGACATGTTGAGTTTCAACCCCAATACCTCATGTGACAACCTCCTATCCTTTATCCACCGCACCGCCCTGAGGGGACTTGGTTGAGTTGATAGTAAAGTAGTCCTTCAATTAAATTAATAATCAGCCAAGAGAGTTCTAATTTGTATATATTAGAACTTTACCTTTAATATATTATTGGAAAATTACATTCTTTTGTATATTTATATATATTTTTAGGTAAATCGTAAAAATAATTTTTTAAAAAAAATTTATCATAGTTTTATAAAATAGGGACTATTTTATATTTTTTTAATTAATTAGAGACTATTTTACTTCAATATTCATATGTTAGGGATGATTTTATTTTTAATGTGTTTAAGTGAAATATAGTGAAAGGGTGAGTTGGTCATTTTATATTTTTTAACTAGAAAATATTGTGTGAAAATGATGTGAGGGACTAAATTAAAGTAAATTAAAAGCTTTGGGACTATTTTGCAATTGAGTTGAAACCTCAGGGACTAAAATGAATTTTACCCTTTGTTGTGCTTCTCAAGGCATTGTTTACAATATTCAACAGATGTAGAACACAAAACCATCATCTCCTTGACATTGCATGGGTTGTGATGTTTCATATCTATGCACCTTAACTTTTTTCGTATTCTATCTTATCAATCGGTTCCAGTTTCTCGCCCCTAGTAGTTAACACTAAAACTCACTTCTCATATCATTATCTTTCAGTAGTCTCCTTTTCCTTCACTACCAAGCCTTTGGTTGCCTATATTTTGTTTGTGCTCTTGGATTCAAACGTGACAAGTCCTTTCTCTTGTCTCTGTATTCCTTGGGGAACTAACATTCAGAAGGGATATTGGTATTCTGATCCAAAACTTTACTGTACAATCTTAGTTTACTATGAACTCTGTTCCCTTGGTTTCCTTCCATTTTATGTGTCATCTCACTGGATTTTTGCTTTTATGAAACAAATTGTGAGTTCGATTACTAAATTGTGTGCAGTTCTAACTTATTGTTGGTATACTAGTTCAAAATTTTCTTAAATTACAATTCTCTTTCATGACTCAAAAGTTAAATTCTTTATACATTCTTTATTTCAATCTTAATCATCCTCAAGCTTTGTTCGTTTGTGATGGCAACTTTAGTTATTTCATCTTGTTTGTATTCCACACATACTTCTGTAGCCTGAGCTGTCACGACCACAGCTATCCCATTAATGCTACAGTTAAATTCAACTTATAGAAAGTACATTTTCCAGGTCTCCTACATGAATACTATCTCCCCTTTAGCAGAATTAGAAGCTTATCAGTTCCCAATGGTGCAATCTTGTGTCTTCCGTAGAATGGTTTTCACCTCAAATGATATTCAGAAAGCAAGTATGGAAGCTGAAAGACGATTGGATTTGCACTTTTCAGCATGCAGGTCTGATGTTTTCCCTCTTAGCTATTCAATGTGAACCTTCTAAAATTTTTTGACTAGGCCATTGCAGATAGGCCACTGGAGCTTTGTTTTTAAATTTTATGTTTATCTTGCATTTAATGGCTATTACTTATCATGCAAGGTAACCAGAAAGCGTGAGGATGTACACCGTGTCATTAAGGCTTTTGCTGATAGAGGAGAATGGCTAGGTTACGAAGCTAAACGATACACCCAATGCTTGGTAAGAAAACTCTGGTTTTAGTTTTAAATGATTTATGTTTGGTTATATCATTATTAGGTCCTTAGTTATTTTGATTTGGGCATTGTGTGCAAGTGTAATTGTTCACTTTCTAATACAATCAAGTGCTCTTTTCGTCACAACTAAAACCGTGTTTATGCCATTAGGAAGATCATTTTTCAACATTGGTTTTTTGCTTGTCAGTAAAAGTTGCAGGGAAATGATTGCCTCAAATTTTAGGCATATTTGGTTTCTTAAATAAAGAACGTCAAAAATTGTCAAATGAAGCTGATATGCTTTGCAGTGTCCTCAAACAGTTCATTTGATTAGATTTTTCAAGTTTATCATTCTGGTAATTTTGGCTTTAGCAATGTCAACACCATTTTCTGAGTTTGTATATTTGATTTTTCTCACTCCTTTCTCACTACCATGACAGGTTGAAGAGTTTGAACGAAATGGTGTTTGTCTTAATCCAAGCAAGAAAAATGAATTGGAGAGTTTGGGAAAGCAAATTGAAGAACTTAGTTTTCAGTATATTCAAAACCTTAAAATGGACAACAGTTTTCTCCTTTTAAGTGAAGCTGAACTTGCAGGGATGCCTCTTCAATTTATCGAGGTTAGTCCTTGTAATTTTTTTTTGTGAAAATAATTTGTTTTAACTTTAATGTTATTATTTAGTAGTCTTTATTACTATACGATTTTTCATTTTTTTTAATTGACTAAACCCGCCAATACTGGTCCTAAGCCCGGATGAAAATGGACGAGGGTTGCACGTTTGGCTGCTAGCCAGACTTTTAGTCAAATGTTCAATGAATGGATCTATCAAACTTTCTTTTTTAAAGTTGGTGAAGCTTGTTTCTTGAGAGCATTGGGTAGCATGTCTATCAATAATTGGTAAAATGCTTATGTATTAACATTTCTGCTATTTATAATGTTATCAATATATGTGTATATACTTCTTGAACATGGTCTTGGTTCAGGTTCTCTTTTCATTCTTTGATCCATGATTTGTGACTTTTCTTTTGAAGTTGGTGAAGCTTGATGCATGCATTTTAGTGTGGATCTTGTCTTGCACTCATTGAAGTTGTCTGCATTGGTTCTATTGAATGGCCAAATCAGAACCAATGGAGACAGTTACAATTGGGAAGAAAAGGATTGCTAGAGTTTGAGATTATGCATATATGAGTTGACAAATAATAAGAAAAAAAGAGAGTAAATATCAAACTGAACAATTTATTTCAGATGAGACATCATAAACTATGATGCAACCATCTTGGTAACTAAATGCGACTGTAGGCAGAAAAACACACTAGAAAGTGAGCATAAATGTGCACAACGGCGTTTCAAGGAGATGTGCATGAATCATCTCTTAAGAATGAGATAGCAATAACAAGTTAAAATTACTCCATTTTATGCGTCTGTAAGTCATCATTAGTTATATTCCTAAAGCTTATCACCTATCTCAATTTTAACATCTCACTCATTTATCAAGTATTATAATACATCGTTGTTGATCCATTTTAAAGCACAATCTCATTTGATTATAGTGAAATGCAATCAATAGCCACACCCACCAATCACAAATATCTCACCTAATAATGGCCTAATAAAGTGTACAAGAATGCACCAACAAATTTAGTGTATAATGGTTGGAAACTCTTTGCCAACACTAATGAACTAACGGACCGAAATCTGCATGAAATGCGAGGATTGAAGTCCTAGATCTAATGATTTGCTTTAAAAACTTCACCATTATCACTTTTCCACATCATTAACTGCCTTAATTTTAATCATTGTTGTTGCACATTTACCATTTCTCTTTAAGTCCATATACATTATGTGTCAACTTGATGTTCACAATACGTATATGAATTTCATACTAGGATCTACTCTAGATTTTTATTTGTTTTACTTTCACTTGCTAATTAATGCCTTATTGAATGCTTGAACATAATCCATTCACAAGCAAAAAGAATGCCCACCAAGACTAACCATCAAGGAACATTACAGAGGAACAAGGGCTCCTAGTTGTAGTGGGTGACCAAGCTCGATCTCGGAGCTTTACAGTGGCGTACAGAGGTGTAAACAAGTAAATTTGGAATCTCCACGTAGGTTGAGTTGACTGAAAGTGCTTCCCTTGAGTGAACTGCTATTTCGATTGAATACTCTCTGCTAGGAAATATAATGCTTGCTGTTGAAATTGAGTTGACTAAAAAAAGTAGTCAGTCAACTCAATTGGATTTGAGTTGACTGGAGACCCCTTGACTTTATTGGATTGTCGGTAGCTGTTGTACAGTTGTTTGCAACAACTCTTTATTTTAAATTCTATTCGATTGAAAATGATTTCAGTTGGCTTAAGTAATTCGAATGTAGTCATTGGATAGTGGTATGAGGTTTGCGTATACAAACAATAGTCACATTTATTCTCGATACCTATGCATGGATATGAGGCCTTGGTCCCTATTCAGTGTGGTCAAGATAAATGTAACTGAGGGCTGCTGGAAGGCTTCTTTTACAAGCCCTAGTAATATCTTCCTTTGTTCTCGAATTCTTCATCTTGCAAGAAGACATTTTTTTGTAAGGTTTCTTCACTTCCTCCAAGTACGTTTTTCATAGTGAGATTGTGGGCTTGATCCACCGAAATTGATTAGGCCATGGAATAAGACTGGGTTTGACCATTTAAAGATTGATTGTAAGTGTTGTGTTCCTTCTTTGTGTTCATTATTTTATCATTTTGTTGTGCTAACTCTAACACGAAGAAACACACAGGCATGACATGTTAATAACTTTTTTTAGCCTTGCATATGTGTAAGAGAAAGTAAAATTTCTATTTGCAGTTAAGACTCTATTCATCCACCCTCTAGCATCCAGTTATACTTTCCATCGATCCTAATAAAATTTCTTGATTGTTTGAGGAGGATAGCTTATGTACTTTGAAAAGGGAGGATTTTGAAGGTTTCTATTTCTAGGACTTTTTTGTTTTTTTTTGTGCGAGAAATGGAATTCTCCTCAGTTATTTCATAATATCCATTCATTCATTGTAAGTTTTAGAAGTATTCTGTAACTTGTGTGTAATCTAAACCTAATTGGAAACCATTTTGAAAAAAGAAACTGGAGATTGGACAATAACCAGAATGTTTGCTTTATATCTTTGGAACGATACATCATTGCACATTTAGCTGCTTTGGAGTTGGAAAACATTTAAGCATTTGAAATTTCAAACGAAAAAAGAAAAGAAAAACCCTGAAGTTGTCATTAGTGCCGTCTTACAAATTGATTATTTTAAGTTCTTAAGATACATTATCTTTCACTTTATATTTAGGAATCTATACTTGACACTCACTTTTATATTTATCTCAATCTCTTTTTTGAAGTTTGCAATTAGTTTTTTTCAACTGCCTATTGTCTTCTGTTAGATCTTGGAGAAGATGGAAGATGGAAGAGTGAAGGTTTTCTTGAAAAGTTCTAATGTTACTCCAATACTTGAGCATTGCAAGGTAATATAAATATTGTTTTACCTTTAATAATGAATTATAGAATTTATTGTCATTGTGGATTCTCAAGCATCTGGTATCTCATGTATACATTTTAATTGCTATTCAGCTTTGGAATATACTCAAAATTTGAGCTGGTTGGTTCAGCAGGATGCTCTTCTGAGAGACTTATTTTTTCCATGGATAGAAGCTGATTTTGGCTGTTAATCTTCTAAAAAATTGCTATAGTCACTACAATTATCTAGTTATAGGGTTACACAGTATATTACTTATCGCCACAGTTATCTAGGTATAGAGCTACATGGTATATTACTTATAGAGCTACACGGTGTATTGCTCAGCTTTGGAATATACTCAAAATTTGAGCTGATTGGTTCAGCAGGATGCTCTTCTGAGAGACTTATTTTTTCCGTGGATAGAAGCTGATTTTGGCTGTTAATCGTCTAAAAATTTGCTATAGTCACTACAGTTATCTAGTCATAGAGCTACACGGTGTATTACTCATCACCACAGTTATCTAGGTATAGAGCTACATGGTATACTACTTGTTGAATGTTTCTGTAGTAAAATAGGTAGACTGCTTTTTATCAAGTTGGCTGAAGCTTTTTATGAAAATTTATTATGAATTTCAGGCTTGAACTGGCCATTGATTTTATAGAGATAAAAGTTGTTGACTTACATGCATCATGACAAGGTTGGCTATTTTGTACAACTGAAAAAGAAACAAACAAATAAACAAGGATGATTGTGTTGGGTGGAACGATTAAAATTTACACAGTGAAGAATGATACCTAATATTGGCCAGCATGGTAATCTTCTACTGTGCTGTCTGAGTCAGTAGAATATTGGCCTACTGGATTAAATTCACTATCTTGTCCGATAGTGGTTGCGACAAAAAAGGTTACTGGTGAGGGAAGAAGTTGGTACAAAAAGACAAAATATTTTGCAATATAAGTTAGGATTTATAGTTGGGAAGAACACTACAACTGCTGCTGGTGGAGAGCATTGAGGAAACAGCCAGACATGGAGAAGAGTCAAAGCCAGTGGTGTGGAACGATCACTATCCCCATTTTCAATCTTGTTCTAGTGGTTAAGGGAGGATGCGGGCTTGTTGGTGTGTTTGAGTGAGGCAAGTGACGTTGAGCAGAATAGCGATTATCCTGCGGATTGTATTGATTTTGTTGTTTCGAACACGAACGCCGGACATAATATTCTAAAACCTGTTGATTTGGAAGAATACCAGAAAATAGGGAAAACGAAAGTAAACGGCACGGTTGAATATATTATTCATCCAAAAAACTAACAACATCAACAAAACAATTGTTTAAATAGACCTAAAATTGTAAGATGCAAAAGAAAGGAAAAAATCTTATCAAATTTTGACAGACTCAAATCCTAAAAACCTTAAATGGAAATCCAAAAATGCAAAAGCGGAAAATAACTCGAAAAAAGGACAATCTTTGGATCTGCATCAGCAAGGGTGGCCGCGGGACGCTTGTAATGGGAGAGAGGGAAAGGAGGTATGTCAACAACCTCATGAGTGTTGGTTAGGTTAAGATAAAGTTTAATAAAACTTCATAATTATATAAGTGAATTGATAAATTACTAATCAATACTTTATTTAAAAATGAATTGATTAATTAATAATTCTGATAAGTTATTAATTGATATTCTTTAAGTTGTAACCTATAAGTTACATGAGTATAATATTAAAGGTATAAGCTATCCATTTATAGATTTTCTTCTAAATAAGATTTATTAAATTAAAAATTTAATTTTCTTATAGGATGATACTTTACCTTGCAAACAACCTTAATTCAGTCCTAATCTACAAGCTAGGGTAGATAACCATTTATTGTTTAGCCAATGCCTACGAATTTAAGCAGCATGCAAATAAGGAAACTGAAAACCATGAACCAAATATTGTAAGATATTTTTTTTTATACAAAGCGAAAAATTAGCACACTTTTTTTTTTGTCCTTTTTCCTTCATCGGGAAGGTTTGTCATACCTTTCATGTTTTGGCAATTTTTGTTTTTTATTTATAATCAGGAATTACCATATCTTATTAGCTATGTTACTAAGGTGATGGTCTTAATTTTAGTTGAAGAGATGAGGATTCCCTCTTGTCACATCTATTTTCTTTTTCCAATTTATAATCTTTTATGCAATCAATGTCCACATTGCATGATCAATGATCATCTTTTTGTACTCAAATTATTTACTCTTTTATAACCCCATTGTTTTACTTATCATTTAAGCTGGGGGACTTCTTTTCTTTGATTATGCTTGTTTTTCTATTTATGATCTCATGGACTAGCTAATTGAGCATAAATATCGTGCATTTGTAATTGGGTTCGTTGGCTCACTTATTATGGGTTTTCCCTTTCAGATTAGGTCAACACGGAGGTTGATTGCTGTGGCTTATGGTCAGAGATGTGGAAAAGAAAATCTTGATATCTTAGAAAATTTGGTAAATTTCAATTAACATGAAATTCCTTGAAGATTTTTTTTAAAGATAAATCTTTAAAATTTCTTTACAACTATTGACATGTATGCACATCTTAATCCCAAACTAGAATTTATCTATTATCCACCGTGTTTAGTGAATTCTACGCTTAACAAACTCCCATCTTTGAATGGTCATGGTTGTTATGCCATGATTTAAATTATCAGCCATATGGTATGCACATTGTTTTAAGCAAGTGCTTCTCCAAAGGCAGCTTGTTGGATTGCCTTCCACCATGCGAGCTTGTTTGGACAAATCTATTTCTTTTTGTCGCTTCTTACTTCTCTTCTCTTTGCATCCTTGTCTCTATGAAAACCTTCTTGGGCCCTTGCCCTTGTTGTGACACATCTCAACCTGCCCCTTGCCACTGCGAATAATAATTTCCTTTGGGCCAAGTTATACCAACCTATATGTGAGCAGAAGCAACAACATAGTGGATGACGAGTAACATCACCACTGCATGACTAATTAATGACAACGCTGCTAAGCCTTTATATATATTCTTAAATGTTTTCTTTTGGTTCTTTTTCCCAACTCCTTTAAATTTAATTATATGCTTAGATATGTAAAATGTAACCCCAATTTTTTTAATATCCATACTATTATAGACCAATCTTAATAATGACCATAATCATTTGATTTTGGGTTGATTTTTGTTTTTTAAAAACCCGCCAATGCCGGTTCCAAACCTGAATGAAAAAGGTTTGAGTGTTCTGTCAGGTTTGCTAGCAAGTGTCAAACACATGTGAATGTTTCATGAATGGATCCATTAAACTATTGTGTTGCGAATGTTAGGTTATTCTTCGGAAAAAACATGTTGTAAGGTTTGACTATAATGTTTGAGTAAGGACCTCTTCATCTTCATAAAGACTTGGATGTAGTGTTAAATATGCAAGAGTTTTCCACCATATGTTGGATAAAAACAAATATTATAGGAACATTGTCTTAGATTTAGAATATGAAACATAGGAACACTCATTTGTAAAGTAATAGAGGTAGTAAATATGACGATTAAAAGAAAAATTAATATTTTGTGTTTACAAGAGATATAATGGGTAGGAGAGAAGAAAAAGATAATAGAAAATTAAGTTTTAAGTTATGATACACATGGAGTAAAATAAGAAATGAAATAGATATTTTTGGAGATAGTTTGATAAATGATGAAGTAGGATTAGATTAAGATACCAAATATAGGTTTTGGAAAGACCTAAATGCGGCAGTACAAACAATTTTGCTAAACAAGATGATTTTAATAGATCGAGATCTGAATAGGTATGCAAGAATAAGAAATGAGGAATATGATTGGGTGCATGAAAGTTATAGTTTTGGAACAAGAAATGAAAAAGGAAAAACTATATTGGATTTTGTGATAACACGTGAATTATATAATAGCTAACATGTTTTACACTTGGTTACGTTCATAAGTGGGAACAATAAGTCATAAATTGATTTTCTTATGGGCAGGAAGAATAGAAAGATTTGTAAAAAATTATAAAGTTATATATAGAGAAAACTTAGTTACCCTATATATGTTAGTAATGTTAAATATATGCCTCAACCATATAATCAATTGAAGGAAAATGTGCATGACTCTTAGAATAAAGTGGTTGGAAGTTAAAGGATAGAAAGAAAAATATATTTAAGGAGAGAGTAAGAGTACAAGTATTAAGAGAAATATATGGAGACTCGAATACAACATAGGATAAGAGGATATTAAATTTTAAAATGGTGTCCAAGAGCGTACTCGATGAGTCAAAAGAACGTGTGCCACAAGTAAATAATCTTAATGGTGGAACGAGAAAGTATAAGAGAAAGTAAAGATAAACCAAATAGCCTATAAGTTATTATATACTTGTAAGCATGAAGAAAACTTAAAAAAGCATACAATAACCAAGAAAAAAGCTAAGAAAACAGTTAGTGAAATTAAGAATGAACCTTTTATCGACTACTAGATACAAAGAAGTGAAAAATGATATCTATAGAATAGTTAAAGCGAGAGAGAGGAAGACAAGAAATCTTACTCAAATATGATTCATTAAAGATCAATGCAATAAGGTACTAGTGAATAATGTGAAAATAAAAGAGTGATGGAAGAGGTATCTTTATCATTTTCTTAATAAAGAGTATAGAAGTTTAAATTTTTATTATAGAATTCAAATTTTAGAATTAGAACATACTTTAAATGCGATGCAAAATGGGAAAGTAATTGTATCGGATGATATTATTGATATGTATAAAGAAGTAGGATATTGACTGACTTACAAAATTATTCAATTTGATATTGAAAATAGAGAACAAGTCTGATTAGTGGAGCACTTTTTCTTTTCATTTCAATTTGCACAATGCATGTTTTATGCTGTCTCATAGTATGATTGTGGCATTATAGTTTAGTCTTGAATGATGATATAAGGGCTAATAGAAGAGATCTATAAACTAGGGCTGGTTAACTACTATTAAGATAGCCTTACGTTTTTTGAGTGAGTGGTTGAGCCTGATAACTTAATATAACTTAGTAAGTCAATTCTCTTATCTAAGCAAATTGTAGTAATTGAGATCAGAATGGACCACGATTTAAAGTATTGACCTATGCCAAAGTTTTGGTTTGTGACAAAATGCTAGGATTTCATTAATATGTTGTGCTGACATTCAATATGCGTTAGTATACTTTTAAGTATATCAAGAGCAATTTTATTGAGTTTGAATCCTATAATTCTCTTTTATTTACTGAATAGTAACGAATATCAAACGAGAGCATTAGCTGTTATAACATTCTTGTGAGACAAATCCTATAACCTTTCACGATTCAAATTAAAGAATACATCTATAAATATATCCTGGTTAAGAAAGTTGGATATGAACAATTAGATTGACACAATTAAAATAGGTACGTAATATGGATTTATTTCTTTTTTCTCTTACTTAGACTTTAGTTTGAATTATTGTTGTGGGTACTTCTCTTACATTTTAAGGTGTTTCATCTCCTCCTTGTGATGAGTAGATGAAGTGATGGATAAGCCATTTGAAAAGATTCTTCCTATTTGGGTTGGCAAAAAACCATATTGGTCAAGTTAGGTTTTGTCTCTGTCAGTAGTTGATACTACCAAATTGTCATCACATGCGATCTTATAGTATTTTTTTTGTGTCGACACAATATTGATATTAATCATCAATTATAATGCTATGTTTGGATCAGGATTTAAAATCTGATTCCAAATTGGCATTTTAGTAGGTGATCAGAATGAAATGAAGCAGTTTTGAATTGTTTTGGCCATGCTGACAAATAGTGTTAGTCACTTTGACAAGGAGAAAGTGGAGGAGAAAGTTGAAGAAAAGGAGGAACAAGAGGAAGAAGAAGAGGAGGTGACTATGAGGGGAAAGAAGCAAAAGAGGAGGAAGCTTACTCACCTGAAGGAGGCATCACTAGCATTGGACGAGTTGTGACGAGGTCATGGAACAAGGGTTGGGGTTGAAACTTTATTGCAAATCAAGCTAATGGCTATGGAACAAGCGAAGGATAAGCTCATAAACATGGAATGAGGATTAATGCTAGGTGGTCATCAACTCGAGCGAAAGATAAGCTCATTGTAAAAGGATGAAGGATGAGAATGTAACTTGCTCATAGATGAAGGTGAAGCTCATGGCTCGTAGATGAATGTAGAGCTTGCGGTTCACTTGTCAACAAACTTGTAGATGAAGGAAGAACTTGCAAGGATGGGCTCCTCATAAAGGATCCACTCATGTTTCGGGGGTTTTAAACCTTCTTGCATGTTAGTGGAAACAAATAAGTCATGATGGTGACTTAAAGCTTTGATTGAGGGTACCATATACCCTTTCTTGAATTCAGAACTTGGGTATTAATATTTAACATGATTTTTTTTTTTGTAGATATTAGACACATTACATTTTTGAAGGATATGGGGACTCATTTGAAAAAGGTTTAAACTTTAGACACGGGTGAGAAGACAACGTTAACTCATATTGTTCTTATCAGTATTAATATAGCTAAAGCTAATCTACTAACTTAATATAATATAATATAACTTATATTAGTTAATATTGTTTATATTTATTAATTTACAATATAATATAATTTATGTTAATATTAATTAAAGATATGTATGAGGATGCAATGACAAAAGTGGAGACTCCAGGCAATTAATCAAAGTGTTTTCTATAAAGATATTGTTACATTAAGATATGTATGAGGATGTTGTGTATGTTGTCATTATTTTGGTGACATGTGACACTAAATGGTAAACTCAAATCTTTATGGAAAACATTGAAAGTAAAATGTTTTAGGCTTAATAGAGTAAAAATAGAATATATGAAATTTAAATTTATTAGTATTAGACAAGGATAGAAATTTTGTGTCGAGCCGGTCGAAACGGGCGAAACGTACCGTTTTGCCTACCAAC
>JBBPFP010000126.1:3418001-3429845 GCA_037974795.1 Kaempferia galanga | reverse complement strand
GTGTTAGCGATTGGTTTGTTCTCTCTTGTCTTTGTGTTTTAAGTTTTTAGTTTCCGCTTGCGCTAACCATCCTAGGAAGAGAAACCGCCATCGTACAATCCCATCTCCAACACATATTGTATGAAAATTTATTTTGGATATATAGATGTAATATAAACCAATACTAGTGGTGCATTATGGTTTAATATGAGTAGATACATCAAGAGGAAGCCAAAACTAGGACTTTAGGTCAAGGTTCAATTGAACCATTTAGTTAATTTTGGGTTTTGTTCAATCTTGGGATCCATGAAGGATATATTTTTAAATATATTTTTTTAAGTAGATAAGGGTAAAATAGACCTCTCCATAAAATTTGGTGATTTTTTGGAGGTGTGTCGAATTACTAATGTATTTCTAAAATTAGGTTTAAAATGTTGATTTTGGTAGGATACCAATCGATTGGTTCATATACCAGTCGACTGGTAACAGTATTTTTCAGCATAGAATATTTCTATGAGTTGATTTTGATAAGGGTAGTCGACTGATACAGTATGAAATTGATTTTTAGCATTAGAAAATGACCAAAAGAATAGTGAACATGTATGTAATCTTATAAGGGATTAATACATATTAATTATTGTCATTAGAGATCAAAACGTTTAATAATTGAGATATTATTGGAGCTCTTTTTAATGTTAGGTAAAGGGAGAGAAGTTTATGTTTAAGTGGGAAACTTAAATACCGTTACAAGAAATCCTAGCTCAAGGGGGAGCTTAGGTGAAGGGGGAGTCTAGGATTAGGTTCCATGACATATGCATATGTAGACTGCATGTTTACTCACATTGATATTGCATTATTGTTTCTCTAATTTAAACGGATTACCAAACATCAAAAAGAAGGAGATTGTTTAAGCAATCTAGGTGACTTAGTTTTTTATGTTTGGCCAAAAATTTAAATTAGGTTTATTGTTCATTTAGAGATATTCGATTTGATATATTGTGCGTCTCATGGTTAAATCTGAGTCAAAAGTTATAACCTCTCAAAATTTATTTAGTATACACGTTGTAACAACAACGAATACAAGTTTAACTTTAAAAAGTGATAACTTTTGATTTAGATTAAAATATGGGACACATAACATATCAAATTAAAGATCTTTGAATGAGCTTTGATTTGATATATTATATATTTTGTAGTTCAATCCAAAGCAAAAGTTATGAACCTCTCATAGTTTAAATCAACAACAATATTATTGTTGATTTTCAAAAATTAGCAACACTTTCGAAAATCAACAACAATGTGTTGCTAATTTTGGAAATCAACAACAATGTGTTGATGATTTTGGAAATCAACCACATTCTGTTGTTGAAAAATTAACAATATTGTATTGTTGATTTTCAAAAAGTAGTCAAAAAAATAGTGTTGCTAATTTTAGAAATCAACAACATAGTAAAAAAAGGTAGTTTGAAAGATTTGATATTTTTGAAAACCAACAATACATTGTTGCTGATTTTTGAAAACCAACTATAATGTATTACTAAAAAATTAGCAATAACATTTTCTTGTTGATTTTAAACAAAAAAATCAACATAAATGTGACCTCTCTTCTCTTTCCTTTCTCCTCTTTCTTTTAAATGCATACAATAAAAAAACTCTCTTTCCTCTCTCTTATCTTTCTTTTGCATGCAATAAAAAAGTAATTACCAAATAAGTAAGTGATTATGCATTTTCTCTGTTTTAATTCTCTCTCTTCCTTTGTACTTCTTTCTCTTCCTTTTTATTGTTTAACTAAAAAAATCCAAATCACTTTTTTTTACTGTGTTGCTGATTTTGAAAATAGGTAATAATATTATGTTGTTGATTTTTCAAAAATAATTATACAATATTATTGCTAGAAAATCAATAACACTATTGTTGATTTTTTGAAAATCAATAATATAATGTTGTTGCTAATTTTTAAGCATCACATTGTTGCTAGTTTTTAAAAATCATTAACAACAACAACAATGTGTTGCCAGTTTTTTAAAATTAATAAGACCTTCAAAAATCAGTAATATTGTGCTTCTAATTTTTGAAAATAAGCAATAATGTGTTGTTGATTTCGGAAATCAGCATTGGGTTGCTGAAAAATCAACAATTTTGTATTTCTATTTTTAAAAAATCAATCAAAAATCAACGTAGTGTTGCTGATTTCTGTGCTGATTTCTGAAATCAACATGGTGTTGTTGATTCTGAAATCAGCAACACGATTTCTGAAAATTGACAATACCTTCAAAAATTAGCAATATTATATTGTTGATTTCAACGTATAGCTGATTTCCAAAATCAACAATGTGAAAATCAGCTATACAATGTTTTTAATTTTGAAAAATTAGTAATACAATGTTGCTCATTTTTTGAAATCAACAGCATAATAAGAAAACGTAGTTTCGAATTTTTTTTTTTGATGAATAATAAAAGACTACGTTGTTTGGACATTTTTAAAAGAAAGAAGGAGGAATGAGTTTTTTTTATTGCATGCATGCAAAAGTATATAATTTTTTCAATGTTTCATCTTTACATAGTAATATGAATAATTACATAAGATAGATGATAATGATAATAAACACAAAAAAAAAACTTCTTTCACAATAAGTAATAATTTTATTATGGGACCATGGAAAAAATTCCTCCCATCTCTTAGATATTATGGCAGTCATCCTTTCTCCAGCATTACACAATATAGCAATGTACTCAATCTTGTATTGCATATAGTTATGGAACACTATACAAACTGGCTACAATTTATACAAAATATGCATCTCATTGCCACCCAAAAGGATGAAGATAAACTAAATTGCCAAAAGGAAAGAAAGAAAGAAAGAAAAGTACACAACTAGGTCTAGATACAAAGTCAAGAGGTCATAACTATGTTGACGATTGTGCCAAATTTGCACACTTCAACGTCTAATTCCAGCGTCTATTAGCATCGTCATCAAAAATCATAAAACTATTGTTTGTCCAAGAGCTTGATTCCCCAGCAAGCCTGTTCATCTTCCAAGAGTCGGATTCCTCTCAGTCATATCTGTCGTCGTGGAATGCTGCATGCATGTTCTTCTTGTGATTGGACAAGCCTCCAGCCTTCAAAAGCAAAGATATAGAAGTTGATCACACCTTGTTGGTTTAAGGAAGCTGCAGATACTGAAAAGACTGGGTTCGGAACTGAGCGAAAGTTGTAGTTACCTTGCTTATAAGTTTTTCAAATGCTTCTGTTCCATTTTGTTCAATAAATTTCTCAGCGGCTAATAGAACATCATCTGGCTTGCCAAAGGTGCCACTTTTTGAAGGGAGAGACCAAAGGTTCAGGGTCTGTTGATTCAAAACCATAGGTCTCACAAAATTCTCATAAATAAATGTGGCACCACTGAAGTATGGTAAAACCAGCCAGCAGTTAAATATTAGCTTTGCATAAGGCCAAAATGGAAGCCTGTAACAAAGATACACTGTTGCCGTTGAAGTTAGTGCATACAAGTTAGGAACAGTCTAACTTGCAAAATCCTAGAAACTATTATTCAGTGAACTAGCAAGCAACGAAATGATTAATCCATAAAAAAAAATAAGGTTGAGTTGGTTAGTGCAGGGCAGAGATGCTACAATAGGACAAAGGTTTGAATCTCGACAAAGCCGACGAAAAAAGTCCTCACCGCACTGCCAACTACAACTCCCGATTTACCTCCTAACAGATGATCGTGGGGTCAACCGTGTGAAGCCGCTGGGGTGGCAGATTCTACCTTTTGCTACCATAAAAAAATAAAATGAAATAAAAAACTAATAAAATTTTCTCAGTGTTTTGTAAGTAGATAATCACTATTTATCATGAGATAAACTTGTAATCATAAGGCAACCATCCAGAGGGGAAAAAGTACTATTAATTATGTAAAATTGCATTCAATATCATACTACACTTGATCACTTAAATGTTCATATTAATTTACATAGGCCTTTAACATTTGTACATAAAATCCATCATATGTATTGGAGGTATTGGCCTTCCAATATATAAAATCAATCATGTAAATTCACATAGTCAATATTTACATAGTCCTTTAACATTTTCCACATACCTTGACTAAGAAATTGTTTGTTTGTTAGTGAGACCCAATCTAATACAATTAATTAGCAACCAGCTTGGACTACAGTGATTTGGAGGCCAGGCATCAAAACATAGTTTTGTGTTGTGGCTACTATCAAAACATAGTCATGGACGCTTGCAGACTAAGGATAGACTTCCTTATATGCCTTGCAAGACCTGCCTCCTATGCCAAAGGGAGGATGAGATTAAGGAGCACCTCTTCTTCATGTGCGCAATTAACAGGGGCTTGTGGACCAAAGTGTGCATTCGGCTGGGTATCCGGAAGGAGATAAGCACAGCGAGACGAAGTCTTCAAGTAGAAAATCAAAGGCTCAGGCTGTACTACAACAGTCAGGACTTTGGCTATGCCTTATATGATATATCTTATTTGGCAAGCTAGAAACTATTGTAATTTTTTATGGAGGGGTGTCGAATCTTGACAGGATGTTTATTAAGATCCAAACACATATTTAGATCTATGAACACCTATATTGTACATGCTACTTGGTTCTTAATATATTTACCCTACTTATCAAAAAAAAAAAAAAGTGGCAAGAGCCTAATATTTCAAATAATGCACCCAATAGTAAGGTAGGTTCAAATAGACATAGTAGCAACACTAAGAGAGAAGAAAGAATTATCTTGCTGCAAAAACATCTATGTAGCTACTTCAGTCAAAATTTATGTTCACTATGCATCTAGTATGGTTGAAACTATCAGATAGGGAGGTCAGTTAGCTGTTCCAACTAGTTGGAACCTCAATTGGGAAAATTAGTTACTGGGGATCAGGTGGAGAGGACTCCAACAAGGTTGAGTAGGTTATTGTTTTAGTTTATCCAAACTGCTTGTAACTCAGTTGAGAGTCTAATGATGTGTGACCAAACTGTTTGAGTTTGATTTCTGTGGGTATAAGTTGTTTTGAAAGATAAGCAGCTTCTATGAGAAACTTTGGTTAGTGGTACTGAGGTGGACCTTGGCTGCAAAGTATAATAAAATAGTTTGGGGGTTGAATGGGTTGATATGGCTTAGGTTTTGGTTGGTTGGTAGAGGTGCGATTAGAGATGTTTGAAGTGGCAAAAACAGTGCTGTCTCATTTTTTTTGTTGAATATCGTAGCTATTCTTCAAATGCAGTAAAATGTTCCTCTCTAGATGGCTTTCCCTCCCCTCCCATTCTACAGGCCTTGAAGTATCATCCCAATAAGGAATTACCCCGGGAAAAGCCTTATTGGTGAGTCCAGATGCTCGTATGGTTTTAACTGCCAGCTGAGTATTGCCTAGACATGCTGGGCTCTTACCAGCTGAGCTCAATGTATACAGATTGATCCCTGTTCACATCATCCATCTAGAACAACCATGATTTGCGGATGAATTTACCCATATCAGCTATTCCCCATATCAAGTTTCACAACCTAAAATTTAATACACAAATTTTACTGATATTTAATTATTTTTCAAGATAATCCTCGATCGTCAATAAGTATTACTGTTCTTCAACGATGCCCCTTTGACTTTTTGTCTTCCCCTACATGACAGCTCCATATATAAGATATAAGTTTAGAAATTATCAATATTACATTTTACTTCTCTCCTTCTGTCTTCTTATGGCTTGACGCTTTCTTATAACTGCTAAAACACTTGGACTACATTGAGAAGCACTAACATTCCATATTTTGTTTTGCCATAGTTTTGTCCACTTTACTTTCAAGCACTGAGCACACATCCCTTTTGGTACACTTGGCAATCATAGTTGTGTCCACCACTGTTGGCCGAATTGTATTTACTTTGGCCTAACTATTTTATATATTTTTCCTTGATTCGGACTTGGGCAGATTTCAATATCACTTGAGCAAACTATTTTATTATTTTTCTTTTTCTCCTTCATTAAGCAACCAAAGCCTCTCTAGGTCAAACAATTCACTAAAAAATTGAGAAGATTATGACAAAGTATTAAAAACCAAACTCCAAACTTTACACGTTCCTCTTCAACAGAATGCCTACATTCGCTATATAATTGTGTAATCCCTTTAAACTGGAATCCGACATCCTCTTCGTGCTCTCATCATCAAACTGTTAAACATAGAAAACTTGACCCTTAGTTCTCACCCAATTCTTAGCGCTAACTTGTGGTACTCCTAACCAAAGGCTATTTGGGCCCAAAGTCATTGAAAGGATCTTCCTCCAAGGGTGCCGAGTTTGCTTTGCTAGGGGATGCTACCATATATCACCTTGGACTGAATGGAAGGCTAAAGGCATCTTAGCCTCTAAAAATTCCCCTATGCACTTTTAGTTTAGTAACGCATTTTCCTTCTTACTCTCGTAGACATGGATGTGAACTTTGATGATACTTAGGGAGAGTTCCCCAAGCACCCTCTTGGAGTGCTCACCATTATTGCGATCCAAGATACAAGCTTCCACAGGAGCATGACTTCCATTGCTACCAAAACTCCTAGAATCTAAACTTCATCACTAGGTCGAACTTTTAAAGTCCTTACAGCCAAATTTCCTTAATCAGAGTCCTCTGTCTAGGCTAATCAGCATCTTTGAATCCATCATGGTCGAGGTATTCTCTACTCTAGTAGGCTCACTCCCTCTGGAGTGCAATTAAGTACACTTCCTCTAAATCCCTAAATCGTTGCTGAAGTCTGCATAGGTGTCAAAGTGACTTCCAAAGCCCAATACCTCCCTGACCTTTGAGTGGAGACTTTTGAGGAGCTAGACAATGAATCAACCAAGGGTGGATCCACCCAATCACATCGACCAAGTATTAGGCTTTGCCAAGTGCCTTATAGTTCATTGGTAGGTGAACTACTGAGCCATTGTCCTAGACACTTTGAGCCCATTGGAGATAAAGGACTCAAACAAGTCATGGAAGAGTTTCAAGCTAGCCCAAAGTTATCTTTATGGCATCTTACTTCCAGATCTATTACTCAAGCTTTGCAACTGGAACTAATTTCTTGCTCCATCAAGGACAATATTTATTTCTTCCACAAATATTTACTATTCAGAATTGGGTTGGGGATGTCATGGTGCATATCAACTTGTTCCTCAAGAAGATGAGAAAGCTTCAGATGAAAAATGCAAAGCTCCAACTGAAGCAAGTTATAGCAGCCAGGGTGGATTTACCCAGAAGATAGAGGAATTGACCACTTAGCTTGCACAAGCTAAAGACCAAAGAGAAGAAATAACTAGAAAGATAAGCAATTAGCTCCAACTAGTTGCTCAACAAGCTCAATTGTCCTTAGCCAATTAAGTCCAAAGAAGGATGTGGAAAATCAACGTTGACAGTAAAATCAATCTTGATATATTTATTACAGATTTATTATTTATTATACATTTGATTTGATTTACCGTAATTAATTAGGAGATATTCTATAATTAATTAAGCAAATTTGATTCCTTTAGTATGTGATATTGAAATGTAATGAAGATATTTTCTTGAAAACTTTCATGGTATCAGAGTCACCCTAATCCTAAATCTAGTTCTGCCCAGCCATCGCCACCCGCTTCCATCTCTTTCAATCAAAGCATCTCTTCCTACAGCTAATCATGTCATACTCCAAGCAAATTTCAGGGAGCACTTTCGCAATTTATGCTCCAAATCTTCCCATGATGTTGCGATTCCCAACTTAACCAAAAACTATCTCTAATTTAATTACCATTCACAAACTCAATTGCCACAATTATCTTTAGTATCCACAATCTGTAATGATCATCAGCGAGCGAGGAAAAGATGATTATTTCTTAGGTGTTCCAAAACCAGGAATAAGCAATCTGGACAGCAAAAAACAATCTAATTATGTCATAGCTAATCAATGCAGAAATTGGTAAAAATTTTCTTTTGCTAACAATAACCCAAGATGATGACTTATAAAACATTCCGCTAAATGAAATGATTTTAATAAGAGATGATTTAAATGACTATGTCCGAATGAAAAATGAAAAATATGAGAGGGTACACGGAGCTTATGGGTTTGGAACAAGAAATGAAGATGGAAAAATTATATTAGATTTTGCAATAGCATATGACTTTATATTAATTAATATATTTTTTAAGAAAAAAGAACACTTAGTCAAGTTCAAAAATAATAAGAAATACCAATTGACTTTCTTATAGTTAAGAAAAGGGATAGATAGATTTATAAAATTGCAAGGTCATCCCTGGAGAAAATTTAACTACCCAACATAGGTTAGAAGTGTTGGATATACGCCTCAAGCATAATATCAATAGAAAGAATTAAACAAAATATATACGACTCCTAAATTAAGTGATGGAAATTAAAAGATGAGAAGCAAAATATATTTAAGCAGAAGGTGAGAGTACAAGCATAAGGTGAAATATACGGTAATTCTAATATGACATGGGATAAAATGATATTAAAATTGAAAACAGTAGCTAAGAGTGTACTCGGTGAGTCAAAGGGGCATACACCACTAAGTAAGGAATTTTGATGATGGAATGAGAAAGTATAAGAGAAAGTGAAGGAAAAAAACAAACAGCTTATAAGGAATTATATATTTATAAGAATGAAGAAAACTTAAAAAATATAAAATAGCCAAGAAAAAGACTAATAAAGTAGTGAATAGAGTAAAAAAAATTAAAATTTTTGAATGATTATATCAAAAATTGGATATAAAAGAAGGGGAAAGAGACATTTATAGAATAGTTAAAGTAAGAGAAAGAAAGACACGAGATCTTAGCTAAATAAAATATATTAAAGATGAATGTAATAGGGTACTAGTAAATGATTGAGAAATAAAAGTGTTGTGGAAGAGAGGTATTTTCATTAACTTTTTAATTAAGGTTTAGGTGGTCAACTTAATTTAGGTAATTTAAGTAGGTCAAATGAGTATAGAAATTTAAATTTTTATTGTAGAATTTAAACTTTAGAAGTAGAACAGGCTATAAATGAGATACACAATGGAAAAACTATTGAACCATATGATATTCCGCTAGAAGTATAGAAGTGCCTAGGGAAACAATGTATTGAATGACTTACAAAATTATTTAACATGATATTGAAAACGAAAAAAATGTCTAATCAATAGAGGAAAAGTACTCTAGTTCCCTTATATAAGAACAAGGGAGACATACAAAATTATGCAAACTATAGGAGTATTAAACTAACAAGTTAGACCATGAAACTTTGAAAAAAAAACTAATAGAAAAAAATTAAGGAAGGAGATCACGGTGATCGAAATCAATTTGGCTTCATGTCTGGAAGGTCGACAATAGAAGCTATACATCTTAGACAACTAATTGAAAATATCGAGAGAAAAAATAATATCTACACATGGTATTTATTGACTTAGAAAAAGCTTATGATAGTCTCAAGAGAAATTATATGGAAAATTCTAAAAAAAACAGGCGTTAGCATAACATATATTAAGGATTTGTACGTGAATATAACGACCAGATAAAGACTTTAGGTGGAATGACTAAGCATTTCAATAAAGATAGGATTACATCAAGAATCAACTTTAAGTCTCTATCTTTTTATACAAATTATGGATGAACTTACTACACACATTCAACACACAATATTGTGTTATTTTGGTAGATGAAACACGTGAAAGTGTAAATGCTAAACTAGAATATTAGCGGGAAATACTAGAAGAAAAAGGTTATGATTAGTAGAATAAAGACAGAATATATTGAATTTAAGTTTAACAATATTAAACATAATGAAAAAATTGTTAAGATAGGAGATGACGAGTTATCCGAAACTGAGAGCTTTAAATATTTAGCATCATTTTTATAAAATGATGGAGGGATTGAGAGAGATGTCTTAAATAGAATACAAGCAGAATGACTTAAATGGAAGAGAACGTTGGGTGTTTTATGTGATCATAAAGTACCTTTAAAACTTAAAGAAAAGTTTTATAAAACTGCAATTAGACCTATTATGTCATATGGAGCTGAATGTTGGGCTATGACTAGAACACATGAGTAGAAGATGAGAATTGTAGAGATGAAGATATTAAGATGGATGTGTGGATATATGAGGATGGACAGAATAAGAAATAAAAACATTAGAAAGAAAGTTGGAGTTGCATCTATTGAGGGAAAACTCCGATAGGCGTGTTTAAGATGGTACAGGCATATAGTTAAGCAATGTAAAACTATGACAAACACGCATATCAAACGAAGAAGATGAAGATCAAAAAAACTTGGTTAGCAACAATAAAACAAGATAAAATTTATTTAAGTATAGATGACGATATAATAGGAGATAAAGCTCAATGGCATAAAAAGATCCTTATAGCCGACCCCACCTAGTGGGATAAGACTTGGTTGTTGTTGTTTTAGTAACAACAATGCAAGATATATAGAAGGCAATTCAGAATACTTTCTCCAATCAAGACAACATTGCTGAATTATTTCACATTGAAAACATTCTCCAAACTTGAAGCAAGGTAACCATCATAACTTATTTTATAATTCTCACTTGCCATTGCCAATAGGTGGATCTCTTTAAAACTCATAGCTAGAAGATCAAATATATTTCAAGAAATTTGTGGAGAACAAGATAGTTTTTAAGTTTCTAATGGGACTTGATCAGTCCCTAAATGCAGTAAGGGGTCGAATCCTTAGCACAAAACCTTCAAAAGTTCGAAGGGAAGAAAACCATATGCGGGTAATGTTGGGACATTCAAACTCCAAAATTCAGCCTCTCAAGTCAACTGTAGTAAGTGCTCTAACTACCTAGAATCCTACTTACAACACAAAGAAGGGGCGTCCTTGGTGTGACTACTATCGAAAGCAAGGACACACTAAAGACAAATGCTGGAAGCTTCATGGGAACCAACAGATTGGAAGTCCTTCCAGGACTACAAAGCAAGGGGAAATTATGTAGTCACACCCACCACACAATGTGACAACTCAGTTCCTTTCTCTAAGTAACAACTTGATATTCTTCAATAAATCATTCAGAGGGCAAACATATTGCATCCATTAGTAATGCATGTATCTCCCCACTCCTTTTAGATTATGGATTCTGACGCTCTAGAGCACATGGCAGGTAATAGATTACTTTTCTCCACTTTTTTATTAATTGACAGGACTCAATCAATGCATATAGGAAATGGGATATATGCTAAAGCGGCTGGGACAGGAACCGTTCATCTCTTAAGCACATTAACTCTCCATGTTGTGCTATGTGTTCAGGACCTTGATTGTAATCTTGTGTCTATTAATAAATTAAATAAGGATCTCAAATGTCAACTAAATTGTAGTATAACTCTGGTGTATTTCAGGACTTGAGCACTAGGAAGACGATTGGCAATATTGATCGTCATGCATGTCTTTACTTTCTGAATGCATATCCACCTTCAAATCATTTGGTTAGTCAAAAATATCAATTGAGTCCTAGTGATCGTAATGAATCTAATAAAGAAAGTGATATAATGACATCCTAATTTTTCATATCTAATCTAATTGTTATCCTCACTCTTTATTAATAAAAATTCAAGTTTGTTTCAGTGTGAAGTTTGTCAAGTTGTAAAACATACTCAAAACAATTACTCTCCCAGACTATATAAGTGACATCTGGGGACATTTCGTACTCCGAGTCTCACATGCTCAAAGTGGTTCCCATATTTGTTGACGATCACACTAGACTATGTTGGGCATTTCTAATGAAAGATAAATCAGAAACCAAGATATCTTCCAAAGCTTCCATGTCATGGTCAAAATCCAATTCAAAATTAATATTCAAATACTCAAGAATGACAATGCCAAAGATTTTTTCAATTC
>JBBPFP010000126.1:3383772-3394719 GCA_037974795.1 Kaempferia galanga | reverse complement strand
AGGTCCTCTTCGTGCATTCTCCTATATTCCCACTCGTCAACTCACGCGATATTCGCTGGATAATCTCTATCTTATCCAACATCAATAATACACTAATTTGTGTAAAAAATATATATATCGCACGAGGACCAACAACATGAGTTGCAAATGCCCCTTACATCTCCCTTCTCTCCCAGATAAGCCATGGATTCACTCGCAACTAATATCATACAAAGTGTGAATTATGTACAATTTCCTTGGAAAGATGAATATCTTATCTAAGTTAGATCTTCCTACAAACACATGCTAAAATGATTCATAACTTCTTATTTCTCAATCAAGACTGACTGAATACCTGAATTATATTTTTCTTTAAAAAAAAAGTCTTTATAGTTGTGGCGTGATTACAATTCGTTGAGTAAATCAATGTACGCCCTGATGACTAATTATCAATTCCATACTCATTGCAAATGCAAAATATTTTTGAACACTATCAGCTTCCACTAAATATGATAGATAGCTAGAAACAGATCAAAAAGAGAATGGAATTGCTGCTACGATTTGGACTGGGCAGATGCAGCACTAACCACTGATCTAAATTGGTCGGTGTCGCATGGGATGCGAAGAACACCCGGTTGCGCGTACCCGAACTCTTGTTCGGCCATCTCTAGCAAGACCGCGAAAAATGGGTGCTTGAAGAGCTTGGTGTGCACCAAAAACCTCTCCTCCTTCCCTTTCCCGACCATCATTGGCACGTAGCCCCTTGGCACGCCATCCTTCCCCCTACCCATTAAATATTATATATATTTATTTTCCTCGTCTTCGTCTTCTTCCTCTTCCTCTCCCTCTTTGTATATGCTTGAACCAAATTGATAATTCCTCCATTTATATCGAAATTGGGTGGTGTTGACATTAGAATATGACTGTTGGTGATCAGATAACACAAGGAAAAGAAGATTTCTAAGTCCAAGTGGATGGAGGCCGCCGGTGTGCAGCGCACTCCAAGTGGAAGCTTGTAGTTTTTAGTGGATGGGATTGGATCACTAGTTTCATGGTTGACCTCGTTTTTTTTTCTTTTTGTTGGAGCTAAGATTCTTTGTGAATTATTGAGTTGACATCTAAATGTTTTAGCTCAATTATTGGTCCTTGTCATTAGTTGTGTTGTCCTTGCAAATTTTTTATTCAAATAAAATAATTGGTTGAACTGAACTGAAGTTTGATTTAGTTTATTTGGAAGTTTAATTTTTATTAAAAAAATCAATTATAAATTTTGGAAAATGATTAAATCGGTTAAATTAATTTTTTATTAAAAAAATTTAAAAAAATATTGAGAATTTATTTATTTATTAAACTAATTAAGTATATATTAAAAAATCTTAATATTTTTTGGTTTGGTTGGTTCGATTTTAATAGTAAGGATCGATTGATTCAGTTGATAAAAAAAAAGTATGTTTGATTTTAATAAAAATAATTGATTGGTCCGGATGTTATAAAAATTGTTAATCTGCTTATAAAAAATTTAATTTAATTTTAATTAAATACTCACCCTAAATTATGATTAATCATAATTCATAAGAAAGAGTATATCCTTAATCGTATACTTGTAACCTCCACCAGCCTGTCAAATGACAATGAATTTTGTCAAGGTAAGGTATAAGAGATTGATAAAGTTGAATAAGAAATAATAATTGAAGAAGGGTTACAATAAAACAAATTATGGGGATATTTTTAGTTTTAAATATTCTAACATTTCAAAAATAATATTAAAAAATTGTAAAAAAAAATATTGTTATCGTTTTATTTCATAATTTCATATGTTCAAAGGCATATACAATATAATTATATTTAGTTTTTATAAAATTTTATTTTATGTGAAAATGAGAAACATTTCAAAAGTCTTGAGCCTCGTCTTAATTGAGAGGTCAAATATCACATGTTGACATCCACTTTTATATATATATATATATAGGCGACAGTCCTAGGCATTCCTTATAGGTCGGGGTGTTCTGATCAGCCCCGACTTTTTTCTTGCTGTGAGGGGTGCCCATGGTTGCACACACCTAAAAAAAAGTTACAATTTTAAAAAAAAATTATACTTAATACTATAACTCCCACCTAAACTCTAAGTGTAAAAGCTTATTGGTATAACCGAGAGCTTTAAAAAAATAAACAAAAAAAAAAAAATCTCATTTTGACAGCTATGAGGACTCACAGTTGCGCCCAGGGTAAAAACCCCGCATGAGTATATACATATATTCACACCTTCGTTCGATTAATCCTAGAGTTGGGCAGTCTTCCTCTCTTTTGCTCACTAAGTAAATTTGAAAGTACAAGTGAGTCTTGACGTGGTGGCCTAGCATCATCATTAGTTCAAGCATTGTGCACGTATAATATACCCTAAAAGAATTAAACCCTCAATGTATAGGGGTTAGCCCTATCTTTTAGACAAGGGTAAAGAGTATCTTCGTAATGCCATTTATCAGAGATGCCCTAAACTCAAAGAATATTTTGATTTAAAATACATTTAACAAAAATGAAAGGGGATTAAAATCAAGAAGATACTCTATGTACAAATCATGGGCATCCCACTTTAATTTTTTTTATTAAAAGGGCAACCCATTCCAAGAAAAATGATAATATTGTTTCTATTATTATCCTGTTTATATCTCTGGCATAAATCCTAAACTAGTCAAGCAAATCATAACAAATAACAACTACTTCATAACTGCTATAACTATAATAATTACAGTATATAGTTTTAGCAACCACGGTAATAAAAAATCATTCCAAAACTTAAGGGCATCGTTTTTATTTTTACCCAAAATAAAATTCAAAAGTGACACAATTAAGATAATTTATTTTCAAAAACTTTAGTTTGAACGCATCTATTGTATTTGTGTATCGTATTTATTTTATATAAACTTTATTAAATTTCTCGGGTCATAGTAGCTTACTTGGACAATAAAAAGACTAACTTGAAGTCGTGAACAAGTTTTATTCTTCAAAAGGCACTACAAAACCTTCAAATTCATCCATATAAATTTCTATCTTCTAAAATCCCATTTGGGAATTTAGTTCATACATTTATTTGGAGATAAAAATCAATTTAGACACAATTTTAATAGAAGTGGCTTGCTGTTGAACAAAAGTATTCTGGGCAAAAAACAAAAAAATAAAACCAAAAAAAAAAAAAAGATCGTCTATCAAATTAATCGGACCACATCCGATCACTTGGATTATCATCTTTTTTAAACAAACTTCACCATCAGATGCTGAAGATTTTCCATGGCTTGTAGCAGACAAGCCTGATGCAGGTCTTATCGCAAGGCAGAAGTGACAGTAACTACACATACATACCAGTTTGACGCAAAATCTTCCACTGATTTTTAAATTCAAAAATGACAATTATGTAAAAAATAAAAAATAAAACTCAAGCATTGATATTTGAAATTTCAATACATCTAGAGTTTGCATGGGTATCCAAAAGCAAACCAGAATATTTTATTAAAACTGTAACACCCAAATCACAAATAACGCTTTTTTATTTTAACAGCTTCTGTCAACATTTAGATATGAATCTCTTTTACCAAAATCAAAGGGACAAATCGTTAACTGGAAACATACAGTCAGCCTTGGCCTGTGTATTATCAGCAAACTCAAACTAACATTTCATGCATTCCAACCCGACAATCATGTAAATTTACCATTCTTACCATAAATCAACAAATATCATAAATATCTTTCATTGACATGTTCCAATGCGATTAATCAGTTAGGCATCATATAACCACACCTACGTTTAACTGCTTGTTTTGAATCAGGAAAGACATTCAAAAAGGTTTCCAGTTTCCTATGTGTCTAGCATGACGGACCATAAATTAATTTGGCAACCGGACATATGAAAGCATATAGCAAGACTTTGCATAAGTTGGTTTTATCTTCCGAAAACATTGCCCTTACCAAGCCCTTCGCCCACTTAATGGGATAGAATTAGACCCAGATATGAGAGGGCGATTTCCAAAATAACGTCCTCTTGACCGGAAATTCCGTCCAGAACCTAAAATCAGCAAATGAACAATCAGCATGAAATATTGATCTTCTATATCTTAGCTGTAGAAAAGCTAAAGCATGCATACCTCCAGCGACACCACTGCTGGACCGGGCCAAGGAGGCCAGTGCTGGACTGACAATCTGACCAGCATCCTGTAGGATTTTAACAAGCTCCCTTGCAAATCTTGCACTTGCCTGAGTGAAGAAGGTAAATGCCATCCCTTTGGCACCAGCTCTACCAGTACGTCCAATCCTATGAACATAGTCCTCAAGATTCACTGGGAAGTCATAATTGATGACACATTTTATATCCTTAACATCTGCAACAACGAGAAAACATATCAGATATAATGGCGAGTACAAGAATCATCCTTTGAGATGAGCCTTTTCTGCAAGTGTCTGTGTTATCTTGGTCCTGGGGTCTATCGACTCTAAATCAGATAGGTAAATTTTAAAGCAGAACTGCACAGCTATCCTCAAATTTATTACTATAGACATTTTGCTTCATGGGGTTGTCGACTGGGCTGCATAACAAAATTAACCAGTTTCACGCTGTAGAAGGGTTGGTGACAACATCAGCCATGTTATCACAGAGCAGTGCAGTACGATGCACGAGTAAGAAATCTTGGCAAATTATCCTACACTTACCATGTTTTGAAAAAAAAACGAGGCTACTATCAGCACCCATTTCCCAGATAATGAGAATCCTTCTATCAAAGAACTAGAGCCAGTTTAAAACCTATTCCCAACTAACATTGACTGAAATGAAGCGGTGCCCAGACAAGTATTTGACAAGATGCCCAATTAACATTGGCTGAAATGAAGAGGTACCAGATAAAGGTATTTTAAGACCATTGAAAATGCCCTAGAAGAGAGTGCTAGAGCGACTGTCAGATACCAGTGAAGGTTAGCACATATGAACAAGAACCAGGGATTAACATTTGTAAGGATCCTTTTGAATTTGGTAAGTCAAATTAAAGTAAAATAAATTTAGAAGTGTATAAGAACAATGAGAAAATAATATAGGTTAACCAGAAAGAAAAAAGGGAAGCAGAAGCATTGTATTACCTTTGCTAAAAGGTGCTCTTCTCTTTTAGCAAAGGAACTATGCTGACGAGCCTTGTAAAAATGCTTGTGTCAACTATCAAGCAGAGGACAACTAGTGTGTCTGCATACAATTAAGTACTTAAGCATTGATTGCTAAGGTCGAAGTAATGTACTTTGGCTTGCAACGGAAGTTCAGGGTAGCACCAATCCTAGTGAACATTAGTGTCATCTACAGAAGTCAGTTTCCCAATGATTCTTCTTTAAGAAACATCTGCAGCTTCAAGTAGCTAAATCAAATTTTCTATTGTTGATGGTAAAATTTTAACAAATTCTTGCCATATGATACACAAGAGAGAGAGATCCTACATTCCCTGGTGGTACTGGCATGCTTACACTCAGATGAGGTAAACAAAGAACAGATGTGCTACCTTTGACAGAAGGCACCTCTTCAGACACCAACCCAAAATATCAGTTCAATTTATGAGAAACTGGTCAACAGCCCAACGACTTTTGGTCAGCTTGAGGTAAGTGAGTGACAAACTAAGAGGGCCTTAACAAAGTGGTCCTACCAAGGCCACGAGCAGCTACATCAGTGGCAGTCATTATAGGACTTCTGCCACTTTTAAACTCTGCGAGAACCCAGTCTCTTTCAGCTTGATCTTTATCACCATGAATAGATAGTGCAGGCCATCCATCCATCCAGAGCTGCCTAGTGACTTGGTCACAGCCTTTTTTCGTCTCAAGAAAAATCAGGATCTTGCTCCCATCCATTAATTCACTCAGAAGCTTAATCAGCCTACAATAGGTACAGGTGCAAAGCATAAAAACTACAATGTTGCACATAGTTGCAACAAAATTGACAGCAAATTGTTGCCAATAATAAATTTACCTTGGATACTTCTCATGTTCCAAAATGACTTCAATAATTTGGTTTATTGACTGATTAGCTTTCAGATCGGGAGATCCTATTATTATCTAAGAAGTTATGTTACTTGTTAGTCCTTTCAAATATCTCAAACACTGTTATAACATGTCAGCTAACATCCACAGAGTATGCACACCTTATAAGGGTTCTGTAAAAATTGTCGGGCTAAAGCCTCTACTTCCCTTGGCCATGTGGCACTCCAATATAATGTTTGCCGGTCTGGCCGAATCTGTCATGCAGTTCCATTTTCACTTTGTCAATTTACAAGAACAAATATCTTCAAATCAGAGAGATGCAGCGGCTATTATGTTATACAATATGATGAAAGCGACAAGAAATGAAAACTGACAAAGTTATCAAACAAATAGATGTAGTTGGAACAGAGTTTAGGATAATGTGCCATCTGCAATATTAGATTATTAATAGATTCATCCATATAGTGGAGAAAATAAAACATTAAGTCTTACAAATTCAAATTTCAGTTGCACAAAATCATGAAAAAATTAAAAGCATATTGAACCACTCATAATAGGTGTTCTTAAGTCAAATGGCATAAAAACATTCACTTTAGGTCCATGTGCTTCAGGGACATATTTCTGTGCAGTTGCTAGCTGAATTAACAAAAAAAACAACCAGAATGAATGCATGCATGTTAAAATGAAAGATCTTGTTAAATTTGTCTAATCAATGGCAGCCAGCACAGCTTCGTTTATCTATTAATTGTTGGCAGGTTGAAAAAGATAATAAATCATTAGTCAACCTACAAATGATCCCATAGGTCATACTGGATAACTGAGAGAGGGAAAACAAAACAAGATAAATTGCTTATGAATATCAACAACAGTTGGTAATGATATATAGTTTTCATGGCTTCAAGATCAGGCATTAGACAGTCAATATTTTGCTCAATAAATAAGGCATTCACAAGGCTAAAGATACTGTCAATATCTTTACAAACTATAAATTAATTAGCATGAAATAGACCATACTTGAGAGATAATTTTCCTTATCTGAGGTTCAAACCCCATATCCAACATGCGATCTGCTTCATCCAATACGAGGTATGTTACTCTTTGAAGGTTTGTATGGCATGCTTCCAACATATCAATTAGTCGACCAGGTGTTGCAATGACAATTTCAACACCTGAGAAAACAGTAAGTTAACTGCATATACAAGACTAGGGTTGGAATATTTGGGATAACTAGTAATTGACCCAAACCGAAATGGCCAAGGAAAAAAAAATGAACTGCAATCTAGAAATCAACCTTTCTTGAGATCACGAATCTGTGGTCCTTTAGGTGCCCCACCATAGATGCATGTGCTTCTAACATTTGCATGTGATCCAAATTTCACTGACTCTTCTTGTATCTGAACAGCTAATTCTCTTGTAGGTGCAAGGACCAAGACAATTGGACCCTCGCCATAAGCTAGAAATCATGGTTAAAAAGAAGAATTAAATGCGATGCTTGAATTTGCGACACATTAAAAACACAGACAGAATTATTCAGTTTTCCTTCATTTTGACTAACCCAAACGAGGTTGAGAATTAACATGGATCAGTGCTGGCAGCAAATATGCAAGTGTCTTTCCCGAACCAGTTTCCGCAATACCAATCAAGTCCCTGCCCTTCAAAGCCATAGGCCACCCTTGAGCTTGAATAGGTGTAGGTTCACTGAAGCCACATTTCTCTATAGCTTGGAGAATGTTAACTGTCAAAGTAAATTAAAGTAAATGACAGTCACATCTAAAATTGAGGTCACCAAAAGCTATTTAAGTGACTACCAAACCTAAGAGAATATTGACAAAAAAAATTACTTCAAAACTAAGAAAATGTTTTGCAGCTAACCAGATCCTCTAGTCCACTAAAAGTGGAGAATTTGTGTCAATTGTAAAGAAGGCACAACTTTCCTTTCTTCTAGGGAAGTATCAGATGAAGCACACACCGGGAATTATATATTTGAATATGTGGACAAATGCATTAAAGAAGTTGGGCCCCAAAGTGTAGTTCAAGTGGTAACGGACAATGCTTCGAATAATATGGCGGCAAAAGATTTGTTGAAGGAGAAGAGACCACATATATTTTGGACTTCATGTGCAACTCACACCGTGAATCTTATACTTCAAGGAATTGGGAACCCACCAAAATTCAAAGGGGTGATTGAGAAGGCAAAGAACATGACAATCTTTATTAATGCACATCACAAGACATTGACAATGATAAGAAAGTTTACCACAAAAAAAGGGACATAGTGAAGTTGGGAGTAACACGATTTGCAACCACTTTTCTAACTTTGCAAAGCTTGATGGAGAAAAAAAGTGAATTAAGATCCATGGTTGCTAGTAAAGAATGGAATGCAGGCAAACATTCAAAAGGTGTGAAGGGAAAGACGAGACGTAATACCGCTATGAGTGCCTCTTTTTGGATTGAAGTTTTTTGCTTGAAGGTGTTCAACCCTTTAGTTAAATTGCTTCATCTTGCTGATGGGGAAAAGAAGTCATCTATGGGTTTTGTATATGAAGAATTACTTAGAGTGAGAGGAGATTAAAGTGACACTCAAAAATCAAGAGCTTCACTATCGTCCGATTATTGATATGATTAATGAGAAAAATCATAATCGGCTTGATAGTCCGCTACATTTAGCGGCCTACCTTTTGAATCCTTATTACTCATTCAATGACCAGAGCATAGGAAGTGAAGAAGTGGTCATGAATGGCTTATTCACTTGTGTTGAAGCATTCTTTCCCAATGATATTGATAGCCAAAGTGAGGTAGTAAAAGTGGAGTTGTTGAAGTATATCAACAAAGTGGGGGAATTTGGAAGACCATAGGCTATAATTGGATGCACAAAAAATTATGAGAAATATGATCCGAGTAAGAACTAAGTACTTACTTCATTTTGTTATTTTTATTGCTTGTTTGTTGTTTCTTGATTTTGCTTATTGTTATTGTTTGATTTCTTTTTATTTAGTTGGATGGTGACATCTTTTTGGACATGGTGCACCTAAATTACACAAAATGGCTAAAAGAATCCTTTCTTTAACTTACAAGTTCTTTCGGGTGTAAGAGAAATTGGAGTACTTTTGAGGGGGTAAATAATTAATTAATAATTAGTAATTGCTTAGTGACTCATTGCTTATTGACTTAATAATTAATATATTTATAATTTATTTAATGACTTAATGTAGATTCATACAAAGAAAAAAAATAGACTAGATACCTGAAGGTTGAAAAATTAGTTTATGTTCAATTCAATGCCAAGATCATAAACAAAAAGAGAAGACAAGAAGAAAAAGGAGAAGATGTGCTACTTGCTAGTGAAGCAACTATGGCACAAGGATGGATTATTGATGGTAGAGATGAAGATGTTAATACAAATGTTGAAGATGTTAGAGAACCTCATAAAGAAGAATTTGTATCGGATGAAGAAGACGCCATAGATTTTGAGTTTGAATCCGATACAGAGGAAGTGTTGGAGAAATATGGAGATGAACTAGAAGAAGAATTAGGGATATAGGAGGCTATATGAGTAATGAGTTATTGTGTGACTTGTGAGTTGTGAGAAAACTTGTTATTTTGTAATTTGTATGCCTGGTTAGTTTCAGACTTTCAGCTTGTAGTTTGTACTTTGGTCATTTAGTTTGTATACTTTTGCTGTTTCGGTATTTTTATTTCCATTTATCTATTGGGGTCAAATTATGAATTTCATTATGCTATTTCAGTTTATCAGTTTCAGACTTGATTCTGCCTTGTCGCAGAATCTTGACAAACAGAACCCTGCCGAATTGATCAGTTGATCGATCCGGCAGGGTTCTGCAAGACTAGATGATCGATTCGGTGTGTTGAATCGATCAGCTAGCTGATCAATTCAACACGGTTCTGTTTGGCTGGAAAACCCTACCAGATCGATCGAGCAGGGTTTTCCCAATAAAAAAAACTGCCCAAGCGCCCAGGGCGCTAGGCAGCGGCCAACTGTCGGCCTACCGCCTAGTGCCTTTTTTAACACTTATATCAACCAGATATTAATAAAAATAGTTTTTAAGTAATATACTTTATATTTTTAAAAAATACCAAACCGTAGCGGCACGATACGATACATTACCAAAAATGAATCATTCTGATCGTAAACCGAAACTTCAGCACGGTTCAAAATTTTAAACCTTGGAAAGCACAAAGGTGAGGTACATGAAATGTTACAATATGATAGATCATAAGGTCAAAAATAAAATTGATGTGATCAAGGATAAGTTTACCATTCAAAGTCTAGTTTGACAATGGACCTTATTATTTGGACCTAAGAAAGGCCATGAGTCTGCCAAAATATTAAGTTCAAAACAAATATAGGTATAATTATAAATAGATATTAGGATACATCATCAACAACATCAATACATTTGTCCCAACTAATTGAAATCAGCTATATAAATATTATCCCTTTGTCTCTATTAAGCTCTGTAAGACTATAAGATTAATATTCATAAGAAAAGGTAAAGAAAGAGCAGAAAAAATAAGAATCTAAAATTCCCCAAATATCATTTATATATGATTAATGTGCAATCATGTTAAAAAAAAGCATGACAAGAACCAGTCATGTGCTACAGGTGATAGTGTTCTGTGATTTAAATAGCTCTTTAGGCTATTTTTTATGCCTAGCTACTCTTTTCTTATTTCTATTTGTTAATGTCAAGCTTAGTGCAAGTGTGTAACTAGAGAACAGAAGGTCAAGTAAAGTCCATGTGAGTATGCTCATAACAAATCTTATAAGGTGATAGAAAAAACTTAGGTTCGTGATGCTCATAGTGTTGAGGTTCGCACTTGGCACACAGCGTGAACAGCCCAACAAATTATTACGATAAACCCTTAGTAGTTTCCTCTGATATATATATATATATATATATATATATATATATATTGTCCCTACCTATTTACGAGTAGATCCCAACAATT
>JBBPFP010000126.1:3370875-3382978 GCA_037974795.1 Kaempferia galanga | reverse complement strand
CTTGAGCTGGATCAAGCTTGAGTTATGATGGGTAAGTTTTGATATTTGACAAGATATGGGGAGATTGTTGGAGCAATTGTCCCTGGGTCAAGTTGACCCATTTAACTAAGCTTGAGTTGGTTTAAGCTGATATTTCGATGTTTGATAATAGATGGAGATTGCGTGTGCAATTATCTATCTAAGAGATTGTCCAACAAAAGTTAAGTAGGTCAATGTTGACCGAATACTTGACTGGGAAAGTCCTAACTGGAGGTTAGGCAAGGAAAAGTCCAATGGGAAGGTTGGCAGAAGAGGAAAATCCAAAACACTTGGTATAGAAAGTCCTGGTGAGTGAAGCTAAGCAGATGGGAAATCCTGGTGAGTGAAGCTAGGCAGATAAGAAGTCTCGGAGTGAAGCCGGGCAACAGAAATCGTAGTGAGTGAAGCTAGGTGATGGAAATCTAGGTAAGTGAAGCCTGGTAAAAGCCTTGGTGAGTAAAGCCAGGCAGTTTGGAAATTCAGGTGAGTGAAGTCTGATAAAAGTCTTGGTCAGTGAAGCTAGACAGCGTGAAAATCTTAGTGAGTAAAGCCAGGTGAAAATACCTAGTGAGTGAAGCTAAGCAAATTGGAAAGTCGTAGTGAGTGAAGTCAGGTAGTGGAAATCTAAGTGGATCAAGGTTGACCGGACATCTGGTGTTTAGAAGTCCAAGAGGGTCATAGACGACCGGACATTGGACACGAGATAGTAAGTTCAAGAAGATCAAGGTTGACCAGACACTTGGCACATGGAGAAAAGTCCAAGTGGGTCAAAGGTTTGACCTGGTACACTTAGCGACAAGTCCTAGTAGGTCAAGTTTGATTTAATGCTAGGCAAGATGGAGTCCCAACAGGTCAAAGTTGACTAGATGTTGGGCTTGACTTGAATGCTCAAGTCAAGGTTGGTCGCTGATCGATTGGACAAAAGCCAATCAATCAGCTGATTGATTGATGCCTGTTTTCTTGCAATTTCGTAAGAGAACATATATAATGAAGTCAGATTGATCAGCTGATTGATCTAGTGCTTCCCAATCGATCAGGTAGTGTTTCTCACAGAGTGCAAAGGCATAGAAAGCCTTGGAATCGATCAGCTAATTAAATTTTTATATAAAATTTAATTTTTTAACTTTTTGAGATTCAAATGTTACTAATTAAAATTGTATATTCAAACTTTGATAGTTATTTTTTAATTGATAAAATTATTAAATAAAATTTTATTAATTACAAAATTATATTAACAAGTATGGTTAGAAGTATTCTATAAGCTATCCATAGAAAAATTATTTAATTATTTATTCTATAATAAAGTTTAGTATCTCAAATGTTTTTACCTTTGGACTTATTATACCTTTTAAAATATTTAATTAAGAAAATAAATCTAAACATAATATACCATGTTTTAAAAACTTTCAAGATTCAAATATTTTTATTTTAGAAAAACATCGTCAAATAATTTTAATTTTTCTATATCATATTAAAAAAATTAATATTATTTTTATATATCTTAAAATGTTCAAACATATTTTAAAGTGAAAAATGACATGATTAATAATATAATTAAAATAATTAATTTTAAAAAATTATGAAAATTTCACCTTATTAGTTTCATTCTCATCAAATTATAGACCCTACAATATGGTCCTTCCAAAGAACAATCTAACATTAGCATGATAATTTAATAAATCCATATATTAAATATTTATCATTGACTAGCATCCTAACGTAACCACCCTTTTTTATCTGGGATTAGAACTGACTATGACTCGTTCATCGTGGGTGAAGTTGTGAAATATTTATAGTAACATTTGGATTGCTCTATGGGGTGGGGATTGAAAGATTGAGATGGCAGTGAATTTTGCAAATTTATTTCAAGACACGAGAGGAAATGAATTGAAACAGTGAAGAAGTTGGTGGCTGAGTTTCTAATAATACTAAATAAATAAATGTGAAATTTAATTTTCATTTGAAATTAAAAATATTTGGATAAAGTTTGAATCCAACTCAAGCCGAGCTATAACTTAGAAAAAAAACCAACCGAGCCAAGCTCAAACTCCTTACTATTTGACTCAGCTCGGTTTAATTATACGCGCCTATTTCTACCATAAGAAATATGCAGTTGGTCGAAGATCTTTCATTTAGAGTGCTTGTTTTAGAGTGTGCTTGACGATTCGAATCACATCATGATTCCCTCTCATGATTAAATATCATCAACAATATTCCATAAGTTTGAATTAAATTGATTAACTCCATCTTCATTTATGATAATTTTGTGCAAAATTTTAGTTACTATGTCAACATGTTCATATCACCCCTGTCAATAATGTAATGGTTAGACCTTCTAACAGATGAGCAAGAGATTTAAGATTTGAATTACAATTATGACGCACTACAAGGGATTTTCCCTCTAGTGAGAACCACTTTTTAATTTACCCTACTGATTAACTTCATGATTAGTCAATTCAAAAAAGCTAAATACGTGATACCAACTTAAAAAAAAAAACATGTTTAATATTAACATCAATTATTTGAGTTCTTTTATATGTATACAAGCAAATATAAAATTGATGTTAAAGCCATCTTTCGATCAAGTTTAATTTGTATAAATTCTCAAATCAATTATGGACTTTTGCATCTTGAAAAATATTATCATTAAATTTTATTATGAGTAATTATTAATATTAGTTATATTTTCAAGTATAATTTACTTGTCCAAAAGTTGTTCATTGTGCATTATAATTTAGGGCAACGCATGAAGCATTGCATTGTTTATTTTAATTTAGATAATTTTATGGTTAAAAGGGGACAAATCATCTAATTTTACTACACATGATTTGTCAAGTTTAAGTCTACATATATTAGAATGACTTAATTGTTCACTATAATTTTAATCAATAAAAACGTGTACTTGTTTTAATTTAGATAACTTTATCTTCCCAAAGGGAATAATAAGTTGTAGTTAATTTCACAGCTCTGGGGGATCATGCCTAGGTCTATTGTGAATTGTATAAGATACTTGCAGATATTGTGGGGATTTGATGATGCATCAAAGTTCTTATGTTTTGACTTCATACCGATGAGCTAACCGACATAAAAGCATTATGTTTGTGTAGTCTCAGAGTTCATTTCTAAGGCAATAACATTAGAAATGAGCATGAGAAATGAAAAGGAGTGGTTTATTTTGGAGGTAATCAATAAATATGGAAGATCAGCATTATATGGAGAAAAGCAAATCATTCACAAGAACTATCACATACATTTTTCCTTACAACTTTCTATGAAGTGTTTGCGCTAACTTCAAAACGGAATACTCTCATGGTTCAAAACAAAACAGAACAAGAACATGCTAATTTGGTGGTTCACAGTGGAATCATCAGCATTAAGCAACCAAACATCCATATTTTCTTGTAGGCTAGCTTATGATTTAACCAAAAGTTTGTGGATCCAGGTTGCAGGTTAAGCGAGTACCATGGAAATCGGAGATTGTCCATGGAGATATTTTTTACTTGGGAGACAGAAATGTACCTTTTTTAGCTGTATATTTTGAAGAACTGAGCTATCCAGACGTGAGACAGCCCATCCTGAAATAATTACTAGGTAGTAGCCAATCAAAGAACCCATTAAAGGTTTTGGAACTCAGCCTTTGGTCGCAGTATTCAGCTAACATGCTCCATAGATCACTGACTGTCCATCCATGTTGCAGGATCCATCGGGTTACCTGTTGCAGCGATCAAAATAGATACTAATTTTTTTAAGGAAAACAAAAGCAAGCTAAGGTCAGTGTTTATAGTAGGGTAACATAAATTGCTCAAGGTTTGCATAGTTATATATGGCACACCTAGAGAACCGTAGTTACCTCTTCTAATTTCTGCAAGGTCACTTCTCCAAATGAATAATAATGGATGAAAGGTCTCAATCCCTGCATCAGGCGAATAAGTTCGGGAGTCAGTATTTAAGAATGAAGCATGATTGAGACATCTTTCCTTCAGAAGAAGACCCAAACACTTTGGTGTAATACTTGAACTTAGAAACACCAGAATGTAGAACTCGAAACACAAATTTACGCCATTTCGAATTTTAATATTTCTTTACCAAGGCAACATATGCAAAGATGAGCAAGGATGTCAAGGTTACGCTGGTGTAAAAATTTACAGCAATACAGAGATCAATTATACAGGAGTCATATCCAGCAAAGTATACCAACTTGATATGATCACCTGATGGATGATATACAGCAACGTGAGGAAGATACCTCTGATGCAGCAAGCCACTGAATCATGCTTTTGATTTCAGGGTCACCGCCAAAAGCACCACATCCCCAGTTTCCAGTTGCGATTCCTCTGCTGCCTTGAAAAGTTCTCACTCGAGAACTTTCGCCAACACTAGTTCCTTCCGGGTTATCTTTTATGCTTTCGGAACTTCCAATATCCTTGGCATGTTTAGGATAAGTTTCAGACAACTAAAGATATGAAGAACAACAATCAATATACTAGAAAACAATTTCAAGATAATCAGAAGTGGAAATGGCATTTCAATATAAGAATGACAAAATATTTCGAAGAATTCAGAAAATATATTAAGCACAGAATACTGGATGATGACTGAATCTGGCATAAATGTGAACCCTGATAAACAGTAGTTGTAATTGATCCATAAAATTTTGCACTCAGTTTCTTTTTTGCATTAAGCAGTAGCTCCATTTTAAACCAAATCTTGTTATCAAATTTCTTACAGGAAAAGTCAGCAGAAACCAATGGTTCAGGAATTACTATTTTTTTTTGCATAAACTAATGCTTTGAAAGAACCTCAATTCTGCACTTGTACTTTGATTGGTCGAAAAATCCACATAATGCTTTATTTGTCTCCCTGATCAAAAGCAATGAATTATATAAGAAAATATAATTTCAGAAAACACAGGTGGTGGTCCCATTCATAAACTTATGATGTAAATGTATTTGAACATAGCATGATAACAGGAAGCATAATATGAAGCACATAACTTGATGTCTTTGTAAACTTATCATGTAAATGTTTAAAGGGTAGCCTGGTGCACGAAGCTCCCGCCAATGTGGAATTCTAGGGAAGGGTCGGACTACATTGGGTCAATTGTACGCAACCTTACCTTGTATTTTTTTGCAAGAGGTTATTTCCGTGACTTGAACCCGTGACCTCAAGATCATATGGCAGCAACTTTACCGTTGCCGCAAGGCTCCCCTTCTTATCATGTAAATGTTTATCTAAAGTAATTCTACACATGAATTGTCTTTCATCTTCACTGTTACTACATGATGGACAAATTTGCATGATCTATTGCCAATTATCTCCATGTGATTTTCTCATAAATGACTTTAAAACAATTCAACTTTTCGCTAGAAATAATCAAGAGTTCATCTTGATTTTGTTAAAGATGATAAACATCTCTTTTGCAGATTTCTATATCAAAAATCAAATATCTTCCAGGTATGTGATATGCAAGATAATTATGTGTAAGCAACTATACAGACTTGGCAGATAACACATTATATTTCATTCCCAAAGAAATCATGGACTGGGTCTTGTATCGACGGTGGATAAGTGGAATCTAATAAATTAAATAATAAATTAATGCAACCCAATAATAAAATCATAGAAAAACTTCTTTCACATAGGTCTTAGCTCTTATACTTGCAGTCTACAACATCCCCACTATACCCAAGTTCCGACACAGATGCTCCAAGAGAACACCTGGTATTCCTATTGATCACATATAAAATTTTTTAAAAACAAATGTGTTAGAAACTTCAATCCACATTTGTGTCTAATTCTTGCGTCTAAGCACAAGTAACATAGGGTCTTAGAATAGGTAGTAGATCATCATGGACATCTACTGGTAGGCGTTTGATCACAATATGAGACAAACGTAAAGTATAATGAAAGAAACTATGTTCGTCAACAGCATTTCAGTAATGACGACTAATTGGAACTAAAAGCAATATAGTTGAAACCTAAATGGAGCTTTAGATCTTTCTGTTTGGAATGAAGCCAAAAATTGTAAAGCATTGTTTTTATAGTATCAAACTTTGTGATTATTTGTTGGATGATAAGGTGTGCAGGACAAGAGGTCTTAGTTACTCATCTATCGCATTAAAATGCAACAGATATAACTGACTATCCATACATATCTTTAACTGCTATATATGGTCCAGACTCCACTGGTTAAATAACCGTAGATGAATAGACACAAGGATATCTTCTTTAAGAGATCAACATGCATATAATGTTAGCAGAGCCCTTGGTTTTACAGATTCAGAATATAGAACCACGTCATTTTGGACAAGCTACTTGAATTCATTTCATGTTAAGCAAAGGCAACTCTATTACAGTGAGCATACCGAACAAGGTATTCAATTTCATATTGCCTCATTCTTGGATTACATAAAGCATCTATAGCAACAATCCATGTTTTCCGCCTTCCCATTGAATCACAGGGCTTGTTATCTTGATAGTCACCCATGAATTGAAAAGAGTGGCCATATCTATCAAGAAGATGGTATAAGTAAATAATTAGAAAATACATGTCAACAATAGATGGGATTCATTTCGAGTAAGAAAGTGATGAGTTAAGACTGATAATATCTTGAATGGCATAGCATAATTGCATCAATATCATGGGCAACAGTGAGAAACCCAAAGTATAGAAGTATAAAAGCCTACAATAACCAAATGGCTGTGATCAAATCCAAATTATGCATACTTAGAGGTGGCAACTTTGGTACTTGCATAACTCATATTGAAGAAAAATAACTTCCAACAATTATTGAAATGTGACAGAAAGTGTGGACTGCAGTAAACGAGTACAAGAATAAGCATAAAATTATATGGAAAGCCTGCAGAAAATATTAAACATGGGGAAACCCATACTGGTTATACTTATGATAAAATATTAACCTAAAAATCTGAGAACAGGTATCACAAGGATGAATGAGAGTGAGAGGGTAGATAGAACCTACCACCGCACTAAAATATTCCATCATAAAACAACCTTTGCATTAATATGGTATATGTGATCGTAAGCTAAGATCCTAAGACTACCCAATAAGAACTTCTCTTCTTATGGAAGCCATATTCCAATAAGATAGAAAAAAATAACATATATAAAAAGCAACCTAATATGCTGAAAGCGTAAAAAGAGATCACGCCTTCATCTAGGGCTGCCAAAGTAAGCACAAAAGAGCTAAAGTAGGCACAGAAGAGGGGGTGGTCCCGTAACCTGACATCCTACAGAAATTCCCCCGCCTCAAAGTAGAAGAACCTTCAGTAGAATAGACTACCTTCAAATATCTTCTTCATGTATTGTGGTATAATGTCAAATGTCATTGCAGAATAACCATAGCCAAACTGATGTCATGACTTTTGATTATAATTGGGATTGATTGATGTCCGTAATAATCAGCTGAAGTCGTGCATGAGCAATTCATTGTACAAAAATAACACCATAGTGAATGTCATAAATTTTGATATCAAGAGATTGAAACTTGTAATGACCATATACTAAAATCAAGGGGCTTTGTTGTACAAAGTTTCCTTTTACTGACTTGATCTGAAAATTCCTTCTCCAATTCCATAAATAGTGATTTCATGATTCAAAATAACTTGTAAACCAGTAGGTGTATACCACACCATACTCACCGCCATGTTAGTGAACAGGTGTATCAAAAAAGACAAACGGAAATATATAGATAGATAAAAAACAGAGGCGGCCACAAAAAAGAATAATAAGGATAATGTAGAAAAAGAAACAAAAGGGAGAAAAGGAAGGGAATGAAAGAAACAGAAAGCTCCTCAAGTATATTCCTTCTCTGCATTATATGTTGTTTCCATTTCTTTCTCCAATATCTTTGATTTAGTGCTTTCTTTGCTTAACCATGCCAAGAGTTAGTATAGTTGTAAGTGGAAGTCGCATAAATCAAAACTTCAAATGAAGGTCAATTCTGTTAGATATCAAGTTTTTTCACATTTAATTTTTTGCATCAAATTATATTTTTTAGAATTTTTTGATAACAAAGTAAGTTGAACTGAACATATAAATTTGGTTTTGGGCATCAAGCTGAAGCCCAACTGAGTTTGAATTGAACCCATTGGATAGGTATGGTGATTAGGGTCATGTGGGTAGTCACATTAGGACGAATTAGAAAATATTTTGAAGAGGAGTTAGGAAAGCTAACACAGTGGCAAATGCATTGAACAGGAAAACTAAAGAGTATTGGCATGTCACAGGGTGATAAATACCAAGTTAGTAAGATAACTTTAGATCTTATTACAATGGGGCAGACACAAGGAAGTGAGGAACTATATTGGCATCCTTGGTTGTGGAGTACCCATTAGTAGAGTAGATTAAGGGAAATCAAAAGGATAAATATCAGATCAGTAGCTACTGAACTAAACTGAAGATAGACTCGATGCTAGAGTTTTCTTGTGATGTGGATGGACCTTTTAATTCTGAGGCAAGTTATGTGTTCCTGAGACACACCCTTTTAAGGATGTCTCCTTTGAGAAGCACATCAATCGAGATTAGCCGTTCATCCTGGTAGTAACTGGGTGTATAAATGTGTAAAGTGCTTATACTGATTGAAATATATGAAAAGAGATGTTGCAGACTTTGTAGCTCGATATCTAGTTTACCACCAGATTAAGGTAGAACCGTAGAACATCAAAGACTAGATGGCTGCTTTAAAAGATAGCAATGCCAATATAGAAGTGGGAGCATGTTACTATGGACTTTGTTACGGGTTTACCAATGACTTAAGGAACATGATTTGATCACAATATTGAATTTAAAATTTTGTCGAACTTTCTTTTTGAAAATTTTAATTTTTATGTTGCTCCAATACTCATTACACACATGTAGAAAAATTAAAAATATTTTTGGATATCAAATTATATTTCTATAAAAATTTTCTTTAAAAATTATCAATTTTTTATTAAAAATTATTTCTAAAAAATATCTGTCTGTTCAAATTTTTTATGTCTTAGAAAATATAAAATTTCACTTAAGAGTAAAATTTTCTAACGAAAAATGAATTTTCTAGTCGAATTTTAATATTAAAAATAGTTAGAAATTGATTTTTTGAAAAATTAAATTTTCAGTTCATGCAATTATCTTTTCCAACAGTTAGAAATTTTTTTATAATTTTTTGGTCACGAAAAAATATTTTTTCTTATTTTTTTTTAAAATTGAGACAAGTCTTTCTTTAAAATTCAATTTTTTTTTTATATTTACTTAGAATTATATGCTTAGAATTTTGCTTTTTCCCTTGAATTTTTATGTGATCAAAGGAGGAGAATTGTTAAGTCTAGGGAATAATATAAATCTTTTTTTATATATTTTTTTCTTTTTCATATTTTATTCCCTTAGCTGGAATTTATTAAATTTATTGTTTTATTTACCCTAACTTAACTAGGGTTGCTCACATCAAAAATGGAGAGATTGTTGGACCATATGTTAGTTTTGATTTGACCAACCAAGTTATGTTAGGTCATGTGTTTTGCTAACCTTATGTCTAAGTGTGCAGGAGCTTAGGAACACAAGAAGTCGAGCGAAAGACGCAATAGATGAGAAGGATGGCGCAGGAGAGAGTCGACGGAGCTGCGGAAGAGTACACCAGCGGAAGAGAAAGACATGTACGGTGCTCCGAAGGACAAGAAGTTGGGAGGAAGCTCATTAGAGGAATGACAGAAGTTGAGTTCAAGTGAGCCCTATTTCGGATGTCCAAAATCACCCCGAAGACTGCGAGAGCACCCGGACGAAGCCGAACTAGTCAACATGAGGTTGACTGGATTGGGGCGACGAGCCTGAGCGCCCGGAAGTGGATAAAAGTTTATCTGACCCGCGTTGGCGAGCTATTCACGGGGGGAGGGGGGGTAGAGTTTGACCACCAGGGAGCGTCCGGACTGGTTCAGGCGCTCGAAATGTCTTCGAGATTAGATTTGCCAGAACTATAAATAGAACTTTAGTTCTTCAGTTGTTCTCATTCCAAACACCATAATCTTCTGCATTAGTGTGAATCATTTTCCGAGCTTCAACGACGTTTACGAGACTTTTCCACCTCCGACGAAAGAGATTACTAGTAGAGCTTTAAACACCTTGGAGTAGCGATACTTTTATTGTGATCCAAGTAAATCCTGTGTCTCCTACTTTGTTTCTATTTAATTAACTTGTTTATATTTGGTTAAGTTTAATTGTGCACGAGAAAGGTTCTATCTTTATTGCAGGTTTATTGACCTTCGTTCACTGGCCCTACACAGTCCAACATACTAGGATTACCTTGATTATGTATTCAAAAACATAGAACCGTATGAGATTCCATAGAACGGTGTGAGATTCTTAGACCTTTGTCTGAACTTCAGATGCTTATATTAGTATATCGACACAAATCTGAGCTATAAATGCTAAAATACATTGATCAAGTTAGGTAGTTCTTCCTAGTAAACTGATAGCCAGACAACTTCTACTTAACTTGACTAAGGAAGTGAAAACTACTATCTTTTATTAGATATTTAGCTAGTAACTAAAAGTTAGACATTTAAAAATATATTTTAGATAATTATTATGAAAAATAATATCAGATTTAGGGGGAGATTCTGTTTTTAAAACCTTTATCTAAAATTCATTTTGAAAATGACTTTATAAATTTATTTTGAAAACTACTTTTCAAAATTCTTAGAAACTTAAAAAAAACTCAAAATGTTTTGAAAATTCCTTTAGTAAAATTTTGTAAAAGCTTTATTAAAAAATTATTTTCAAAATTTACTTAAAAAATACTTACAAAAATACTTAGATTATTTTTTTTATTTTTTAAAATTTTTAGAAAAAAATTCAAAATTGCTTGTAAGCTTTTGAAAATTACTTTTCGAAACTAAAATATTTCAAAACCTTTAAAAGTGTTGAAAATTAATTTTTTAAAAAATACTTTGATTATTTTAAAAAGTACTTTTCAAAATTACTAAAAAAATTTCAAATATGTTTTAAAAATTCTTTTCAAAAAATTATCTTTGATAAATCTCTTACAAAAAGATTTACTTTGGAGCTCTCCCTTGATTAAACCAGTAAAAAGTAATATTTGTGCTACTATTGTAAATTGAATTTTACTTTTTACTATGCTTAATTGTTCTTACATATCTTTTAATGAATGTCAAAGGGGAGGGTAAAGATTATGTAAGAAAAAGTATCATAAATTAATAACTTAACTCTAAAAATGATTAACAGAATGGAAATAATCAAAAATATTTTTTTTGTATATTTTATTTCTATATGTTTTTTTTTAACTTTAACCCAGATTGTAATTGCATCAAAAAATGAAAGATTATTGGTGCAGTTGTCACCAATGATGAAATTCAGGTTTTAATAAATAACAAGTGGATTAAAGTTAGTTGTTGTGTGATCTAATATTTTAAGTGTGCAGGAATTGACGGGTCTAGACTTTAGATGACCTGACACCAGGCTGAAGCTCAGTTAGGTCTGCAGACCCGATAACTGATACGAAGTTCAGATAGGTCAAGGAGTGATCCGATATCTGGCGGAAAGTCCAGCTGGGTCTGTGAGACTTTATGGTTAGACGAAATACAGTTGGATTTCTTGACTTGACAATTGGCAGGAAGACTCGGTGGGTCAAAAGGGTAAGTCAAGTGGCTGCAACTAGTAAGTGAGGTAAGTCATTAGAGGAGAGTGATCCAGTGAGGACGTATTCCTGTTTGAGAGAACAATAGGTGACGATCCAGCTTAGAACCATTTTGGATATCAAAGTTGAGAACTATGACTAGATCTTGGTTTTGGAAAGATAATATCTAATTAATGCTAATGCCTTGTTATTATTATGCTAACTTTGTTTTGTAAGTTAGATATTTTTCTATTAAACTAATATATTTTGCAGGAGTAAAAATGGACAAAAAGTCTCTAGTGAACAGCACTAGAGGTGCCTCCTGTGCGATTGGAGGTGCCTTGGATGCTTAGTCGAAGACTCCATGCAGGAGGGCGCGGAGGTGTCTCCCATGCTTCTAGCTGGCAAAAAAAAAAGGGTAGAATCCACCACCCCAAAGGCCCCCTGAACCCGGC
>JBBPFP010000126.1:3306739-3335218 GCA_037974795.1 Kaempferia galanga | reverse complement strand
GAGGAGGAGGAGGAGGAGGAGGAGGGGAGAGGGTTGATTAACCATTTGCTTGTTTGTTTACAATTAATTAGTACACGCCAAAAACAAGTATAAAATACAAAACAATTTAAAGGACAATGCTCACAAGGGAAATTTTATGTGACTCTTAGTTCATGGTCTATCACTCTTTGGTAAGTTACTCCTCAAAAATCACTGTTTTTTTCCCTTTCTTAAACACCTTCCATGGATGGAGAAGCTTCTTACAATATTCTTACAAAAAAATGCTGGGCAAGATACAAAATAAGTGATACAAAAGAAAGATCATGAACACCTTTTACTAGCCTTTCCATTGCACCTTTGTCTCTTATTTATAATAAGACATCAACTAAATTTTAGTCTATTTTCCCAATACTAAATTTTTGTCCTATTAATACCAGCCTTAACGATAGCTCTAGTCATTGAATTTGCCTCTGGTCGACACATCTTGTTGAAGCTTTTAGATCATCAACCATTGTAGCTAAATAATCGTCTTCAATTGACTCAATTTGAATGTTTCACTTGCAATACCTATATCAAGTAACTTGGACATGCACATTTATCACCTACTACCACATCTCTTCTTTTCGCGGTATTCTTTTCCCTCCTCTTCGTTCGCTATTCTTTTCTCTGCCTCCGTTCGAATGATTTTTTTTCCACAGGTATTCCTTTCCCTCAATCCGCACCTCGAGGGGGAAAAAGTGTAATTCTCATCTTTCTAATCTCTATTACAAAATGTAAATTTGTAACTGTGGATTGACAAAGTTGACATGTAGAATTTAAGTATATCGTCAAGCATGAGATACGAATGATAAAAAGGTCTATAAAATTAAGTTGATAGCAAACACAATGTCGTCATTAACATTGGTGCACATAAGTATGCAATTGCAACATAGGAGTTAAATGAAACATGAGGGAATTGTAACTGAAGTGGCTTGGCATCAAGCGGTTCTAATTATTGTAACTGTCGTATAATGAAGCATGTCTTAGAAAATTGTATGTGCATAGAGAAGGAAGGATAGTTCCTTTATACAATGTATTCTAAGATTGGAAACTTTTGTGTGATTTAACTCTGATTGTGCTCGACATCGAATGATAGTTGTAACGACTAAATCTCTTTTTTAGATTAGTTTCAGAATTGCTCCATATTGATGGTATGAATAACACGTGCTGTATCCCTCAGGCAAGTATATTTTCTTATCTTTTTTACCTTTAGGTTGTCTTGTTGAGATGTTATCATATATGCAATGCACAACAGATTTACAGTAGATCAAAAAGGGAATTATTCACCTTATTGTTAACATGTTGCTTTTTCGTATGACAACTAATTTTGATGATGCCACTGCATGGAACCGTTTTGAAGCATGCATCACAGGCTGATTAAAGTTCTTTTGCAAAGTTACTTGTCTAGCTTAAACTCTCAACCATTTTGTTTCAAATCTTTCTCATTTTGCTAAATATACTAAGTTGTGCTAAGGGATCTGAAATATAAAGCTAGATTGTAACAAGATAATGGAGCATGATTCCTATCTGCTGTGTCTTTTCTAATAGAAAACCTGCATTCAACTCCTGCCAGATTCATTTCACAGAATAACTAACATTTTTCTCATTTATTACCAGCCATATTGCTTGGATGATTTGGCCTATGCAATAATGAATGAGATAAGCAAGTTGTCTTACAGAGTTTCAGGTAATTAAGTGATCCAATGTACTTTTTTAAATTCTATACATAACTGCATAGCTATATTCTTAACATCAAGATGATGTAAATATGATCTTGGATATTTTCGATGCAGAAAGATAGTTGATAGCTTTCCAATGAGCTTTTTTTTTCTCTTTTTTATTTTCACGATGCTACATGCAGCATCTTCTAGTTTAGTACTTTGGTTAACATCTTTCATATAGAACAAAAATTTTATGAAACTGCACAAACACTTTGAATGTGTGATTTTGTGGGACTAATAGTTATGTCAATTAAAATAGTGTTGGTATCTCCTGAGTTACCTTAGAATTAATTTCTTTTGAAAAAGTACTTGCAGTAAGGTCACTTGTTGCATTTATTATTTTGCAACTCAAATAACCAATGTGAATGTGAGTGTATCGAGGAAATGCCCATCCATTATAGCATTGACAAAGTATGTCTTATAAGATGTAGAAAAGGTCATGCTTTATTTTGGTTTTTTGTGTTTCTTTGAGACTTTGAGCTAATGTAGAATTCAAGTGCACATCATACAATTATTCTGTCAGAAAAAACTTGTGCTGTTGGAATATATTTTACACAATTGTTTATCTTTTTACACATTGTAGGTTAATCCAGGTATCGTTTGTGGACCTTGTTGAAATGACTAAAGGGTGGTGAATAGTGATTAACCTACAAATAGAAATTTTCTACTCTTGCTAAAACATTAATAAGATTACACAAACAAAATTACCAGCAGAAATAAAACATAAGCAAGTCAAGACATATCACAATGCTAACACTACAATATAATGTGATTAGGAACCCTCGTTCCTACTCTGTGTCCTACAACTCATCGAAGAGTCATTCCTAAAAGGCCACTATCTTTCTTTCTTGGATACTTTCTAGTTCTGAAGGTGGAGAAATCTCTCACTACCAGAAACTTTACACGTTAATGGTTTTAGAGGATTTGGCTATAAAGAACCGCAAGAGAATAGAGAATAAGAATTTCCGTTAGCGTTTAAATGTTCCTTAGTTCTTTTTATAATCTTTAATATCCTTCAATTTTACGTACCATTCAATTGTTCTCTCACCAATAAATCAATTGGGTCAACTATTAGTTGACTACTTACTACTTGATCACTCTAGCTTCCACCACAAAAATCTCTTGGACCAAACCCTACTCAGAACCCTAACCGGGTCCACGGGCCAATTACATGTTGATCAACCAAAATTGTAACTGACCCGTCTAAGAATACCTCGGTTAAGGTTCCAACCCCAAATGAACCCTGAACCACCGGTTTGAGCATATATACTATATTGGAGGGCTTAAATAAATTCAAGCCTTTTTTCTTTCAAATTTTTGAATATATTTTTAAAAATTAAAATATGAATAATAACCGTGAGCCGACACGTGAACCGTGACTTTAAAGGATAAGGTTCACGATTTTTTGAACCTCAAACCAACGATTTCGAACGGTCAACCATGAGTTCACAGGTGATTTGGCTGTTGTAGCTTAAGTGTGTCAAATCAGCGGTTACTTCTCACTTTCTTTAGAGTTCTCAAATTTCATCATCAGTCGATTCTCAAGTGAACACAATAAAGTGGTAAGTCCCTAGTCAACTCATTTCATCAGTTGGTTGGATCCACTTTATCGATTGGAACCTTGACAACGGTCATCCTAATGATCGACTTTCACCCCTTAGCCCACTCCACATTTTATCCTTCATGCTTCACCTACTTAGTCCACCTTCTTCCAACTATAATCAAGGTTGTGTCTCAATTCTCCTTGTCTTGTGGTCCTTCTAACGTTCCATTTGATTCTTTTTTAAGTCTTCTCATTTCTTTATGATTAAATTCATAGTAATTAACTAATCAGGAAAAAGGGTTGTAGGAACTTAGCATCTCTGGGGTACGCCATTAGTTTGACCTTTACATACTGAATTATTGTGGATACAAATTGAACCCAACCTTAATACATTTATTTAGTTCAATTTCTTCTTGTTGAACAGGATAATTAATTATTAATTAATTATAACTAACTAAAATTTCTTCACTTAATACATATATTATTGCTGGTGTATTAAGTGGTGGACATAAGTGACTTGGAATCTCATTGTGGTATGCAATTGGTTCGACCTCTACATAGCGGAAATCTAGTCGAATACAAATTGAAGTGAACCAAATGCATACATTTCTGTCCAATTGCTTCTGATCTAACCAGATAACTAATTAAGTATAACTAAATGCCTTCACTTAATACATTTTATCATTGGAGGATACCTATTGTCGAGGATAAATTTTAAAAAAAAAACAATGATGAAATCATGAAATTCTATTTCGGTATTTCCATAAGGATGATCCATTTTGAGCCAAAACATGATAACTCTGTAGGAGTTGGTAGATCATGCAAGTGATGAAGCTGCCCATACTGTGTATTAGCTGCCAAACGTAAGATTAGTTTTTGCAACCTTGTTATAGACTAGTCAAAGAGGCATTGCATTAATGGTGTGTTTGGTTGGTTGATTGAGTGTGTCGTACTGGACAAATGAGCCAGATTGAACAGTTGAGTTGAACCAATTGATTTGGCTAGTTGGGTCAAGATGGTTAGATAGTACAACTGGACTGAAATGGACAGAGGTGTGGAGATGGACGGTCAGTCTAGTTTGGTTGGACAGGTTGGTCAGTTTAGATGAGTTGTGCGGGCAAATAAATTGGGTCGGCCAGTTTGAATAAGTTAGCTAGGTGGTTCATACAAAGTCGATCAGTCAGTCCGGACAAAATGAGTGTGAGGACAAAAGTCAAGTTGGATAAAACGGATCAGTTGAGCTAAATACATGGAGCAGGTTGGTCCTACTAAGATGACTAAAGTTGGGGTGGATGAGATGGTTTATTAGATGGGTATAGTAGGTCGAGCAAGCTGGTTGGACCAAAATGACCGAGTTGATCCATACACACTACAAACTCATCAGACTAGATGGGACAAGTGGGCTAGTATCAAGCTGGGCGAAGTGATGGGCAGAAACATTATATCCCAATTAGCAAACCTTCGAGCAAAGACATTATGCTCCCGCTCCCAATCTATATGCCTTACACATTTCCATTTACCACCAAAATGCTTATCGAAAACCTAGATTCTTTGCCCATTGTTTTTATAATACCATGCGTTCATTCGATTGTTTCAGAATGTGCTTTAGCTACGTCAAAAATAAAATCCATAGTTCTTTAATACCAATACGTTATAGCATTGTGTTATGTTTTGTGGAAGCTAGGAAAAACACAAGCAGCGTAATATCTATATCTCTCTCTCTCTCTCTCATTCATCCTCTTACTTTTTTTAGGCGACAATTTATCTAATGTTTGGCCATGCAGGATGTTACACTTGCCTCCTTGGGACCTATCCAGAGCCTTCCAGATTACAACTGGTTCAGACGCCGAATCTATTTGCTCCGCTACTAATTTGAATTATGCTCTGCTTTTGGTTGTTTATTATCTGTAAGTTTCTGTTAGCTCACCTTCGTGAAATGTCGCGATAATAGGTTATGTACCATTGCCATCAAAATGTAATTAAACTGTTAACCGCCCAAGAGTTGAGAAATTCTAGTTTACTCGTAAGAATTTTCCTTCCATTTTGTTGTTTTCGTAGTTAGCAACTCGAATTACTGGATTGAGCATCCAATCTGCTTCAAATAGCTACTATATGAATGATAAATAATACCCTAACTTACAAATACCCAACTCAAACATATAAGATATCTATGCATAAATTTAAATTTAATTAATTAACCATAATAAAATATTTTAAGTTTGGTACTATTGGATACTGATCCTGCTCATATCTAAACCTCTTACAGACATGAAATGATAATATAATTGATACTTGTACAGCTTTTTTACCCACAGACTGGTTAATAATATTATTGACAGTTGTACATATAAAAAACATCCAAAAAGGTGAGATACGAACAAGTTGCAAGGGGGGAAACACTTTAAACATTTCACTAAAAAGGTGAGCTACAATTTACACTGAACCAACCCAATGGCTTGTCAATGTTTTGGCACCAAGAGTTGGTGCTGTGAAAAAATTGAAATTTTCACTCCTTTGTAGCTGGAGCATATCTACAGCCCTATAACAGCCCAGAATGGAGAGGAGAAAATAAAAACAAAGCGACAAAAATAAGGAATTACAAAGGAGGGACGCGCTGTGCCAGAATCTGGAATCAGCTTCAGTTTGTAACGAGACCAAGCCTTGTTAATTGCTATGTGTACTTATATCCTCTCCTCCACAACCGCCAAATTAATATAATGTACAAAAAACAAAGCTAGAGTCCACTGTTAATGGCTACACCTGCACCCGTTGTCTGGTTATCCTAACGCCGTTACTCTGGTTACTGAAATCAAGCATGCGTGGTCCGCCTGTCCAGTCTTCGTCATCATCTTCATCGTCATCTTGGTTGGTTCTTCTCTGGTTAGCAGCTTTTCCACCTTTTGAGCTCCTTGGAGTGGGCCGTTTCTTCTTGATACTAGCAGAGTATATGGAATAGTCTATGGTGTCTTCTCTCAAAGCCACCTTGAAGTCCTATGTCATGCACATTGAATTTATGAGTCGCCATAGAACAAAAGTTGAGCAGGTAAAAGAAATCGTACAGAAATTTTGAGAAGGGAAAACATTGGATGGGAAGAGAGAGAAGCCACTGAGGAAGAGAGGAAATCACTATGTTACATGATCCTCAAACTTGCTTAGGGATCTGTCGATGTACCAGGAATTTCTTAAACTAGCAGAATTTATGAAGTAATTGAAGGACCAGAAGCAAAATTAGAAATGAAAAAGATCATGTTATTATCAAAAGGTATCATCTTTTAGTCGGTGATGCTAAAAACCAAGGGAATAGTGGATGACTACATCACAAACCAAGTACCAGCATAGTGAAAAACAACCATTGTGAATCATATCCCAGATCCAAGCAAATATTCTGAGAGTTTAAAACATTCCTTGTTCTGGTAAAGCTCATATGTGATAGAGTTTAGGTCTAACAAAAAGGAATGCAATGTGATTTTGCGAATACCATCACCAAGCTTCAAATAAAAATAAAAATAAAAATAAAAACAAAAACTAGAGGGGTATCAAAATATGTAGCGATACTCCAAAACTACAAAAGTTGAGCACGGTAGCATACTTATGGCCATCAAATTGAAAACTAAAAGATTTTTTCTTTGCCGGAGAATCTTGCCAAACCAATGGAGATATATTAGACTAAAAAAGATGAGAAATTATAAAAAGTGCAGAATTCTGTTTGGGTTTACAATGAAGCAGTACCTGATACTTTTGAATCATAGCTTGATAGGAGGTCGGCAGACTAAGTTGGGTGTCACCAGCACTGAAAGGAACATTTTGCCTAGAAATTGTCTCTCCAGGCTTTGGAGGTTCCTTTAAAGAAAATGCCTACCCAAGGAAAATCAAATGTGTAATTGATTTGCATGAAAGATCTTAACAAAATTATGAATAAAGAAAGCAACCTGGCATCGAGCATCATTCAGTCCATAGGTAATTTTCAAGTGTCTTTTCAACTTCAAAAGGAGTTGTAGAGCAACTGCCTCATGACAATCCGCCTGTATATGAAAATGAAACTCGGATATCAAAATATATTACCATAAAGTATCTGGAAGTTGATTGAGAAAAAGTGATCCACCCATGATTAAGATATACAATTGATAAAACTAATCATGTTCTTCAACTTGTCAATGTCAATAGCAGAAAATGCCAACAAAATTTTGTTAAGGTTCTATATGTAACCTTGGAATGCTTAAATCAGGACAAATACAAAGTGAAGAATGGGAGTATAAAAACATGTATAAGGCCATGTAATTGCTAAGAAAGGAGATTCAGTCACAATTTCTGTTAAGAGACATAGAGAAAGGCCCAAATATAAAACATTCTATGAAGAATGTATTATTGTCACTAGGTGTTTGATCATATATTATTCAGTATCAACTAACATAGCCTATTGGAAAAAAAATTTATGCCATCAAGGCATCAACTGAAAATATTTGCAAAATTCTTGAATACTGTATACGAATTTTCAACAAATGCCATAACCTGAATCTTATGAATGTCCTCTTCTGAAATTGCATGTGAGTTTGACATCTTGTCCTCCATCTCCAAACTGTGCTGAGGTATCTTTTGCCAACAAGAATTAGCATTCAGATCAAGATTTTCATTAGTTGTTTCACTCTTGACTGAGTTCTGGTGCTGCAAGAAAGAACTCCAGGCTTTCATGTTTGCTTCCAGTGCACCTGCCCTAACTTGTATTATTCTATTTATATCATATATCAAGTAAAGGGGCTCATCAGGACATGTGAATGGGAGAGATGCAAGAATCTCTGTACAATACCTGCAAAGTAATCAAATCAGAACCCAAAAGTAAAAAGGGAAAAAGTCAAATGATAAGTAGTCACTCACACAAGAAAGCTAATTGGTAAATAATTCCCGCCGCCAGTCTCAAATTTTTTCACTATTGAGTGAATAAACTTGTTCCTTGATATACGATTTCCTCGAATAAGCCTGTATATTCGTGATATACCTGGCCTGACATATGTTATTGGGTTCCTATCCAACTTGGCTTTTTCTCCTGAGATTAAATTATGAGTATTTGCTATGCATTGAACAAATTTAAATGACATCTGAAGGCCATCACCCAAACGACTTTCAAAGAAAGAAGGATACCTACAAATACATCATATCCACTATCAAATTCCTCGCTCTTCCAATTTGATCAATAATTTAAAATCGTAAAAACATAAAGGCTTACATACTTTTCATTCATGTTCATAAGCAAGTGATGAGCCAATTTTGAATTTACTTCTAAGGGATCAATTTCAAGTGCTATGAGACATGGAACACATGTAATAGGATGCACCAGACCTTGACGTAGAACAACTTCCAGAATCTGTAGCATAAGCATAAAGGCAATCACCAGCGAAAATTTAATCAAGCAAATATAACAAACAAGAAAAAGGCATTTCCAACATGAACATAGACGTTGAGAAAATAAGTGTCCTCACCTTGAGAGCTGTCTGACGAATTTGATCATCAACATCCAAGCAAATTTCAAGAATGTTGTTCCAGTAAAGTTGAATGATTCCTCCGCAAATATTAGTATCACCTGCACCAGCAGCTACAGGCACTGCATTTCTAGAACCTTCAAAATGTGGAATTGCATTGTTGTTCTCAGTATCTGAACTGAATTTGGTTTCCGCATCAAGAAGATATTCATATAGGTTTTGCAGTGCTTGTGTCTGGAAAAAGAAGTCTCGTCAAAGAAAGTGAACAAGACAGAGAAGTGTGCAAAGAGGAGCGAGGGAGAGTCATACCTTCAGCCTGGGATCAACAGTAGTGTCCAATGATGCCCTCAATATTTTCCCAACATCATTTTCCAACATGTACTCAGGCCTAGCAATCAACACATTTCCCAGTGCCTGCCCAGAAATAATTTATGAATTCACAAGATACAAGGCATAATCTATAAACAAGAACCACCTGACAAGGTCACTTGCCTGTAAAGCTCGAACCTTTAATACAATGTCCTCCATAGCAAGATATTTTTTAAGCGACAAGAGACTCTTGTGAATATGAATATGTTGAGTATCCATTCTAAATTCCAGATCACTGCTGTACCTTAGAAGCAACCCTAGGCAGAAAAGTGATCGAACCAACGCCTAAACATTGGATTATAAGTTTCATCAACCAACAAAATTAATTTATAGAAAAATTCAGTTTCAATGAAAAACAGATGAACAAATGGCCCAAATTAATATAAAAGAAATATTAATATCAACTGACATTGTTCTCATATCATTTTCCTTTCTCATGGCTTGGCTTGACAAGATTTTCAATTACATTTTTGATTGGAGATATCTCTAAATATATTGCCACTGAAAATTTGCCATTTCAGATAAAATAGCTGAAATGGACAATTTCATCTACAGTATTTAATTCAGTTATTCATTCTTAATCAATTAGCTAGCATCACTGTATGAAGGAACTTCAATACCTAAAATGCAACAGAACACAAGAGAGAGAAAGAATCATAGAAGCAGGAAAAATAAAATAGTGGTTCACATTTAGTAAGCCTATTTGACAGTAGATATTTTACCTGTGTGTTATCTGAACTGGAATCTTGCAAACGCTTGAAGAAGACTAGAATCAAATATTCAACCACATTTGCACATTTGCCTGCAATTTTGCTAAGCGAACAAAGGCACCTAAATGGTAAAAAAGTGAAAACGACCACTTAGTGCAAAAACTAATTGATGCATCCAAAACAAGGGCAAGAAACAAAGACAGGTAAACAAGCCAGGTCAACAAAGTTGAATCAAGCAAGAAATATGGCTAAAACATAAAAACAATCCATTAATGAAAAAAAAAACAAAATGATGTGATTTGTTATGTGCAGGTTGCACTATTGCATAAGAGGAGCTAGTTACCCAAAAAAAATGATCTTTACATGTCAAAATTTTCTACATCTCAGTCAATCCACATTTCCATTTGCCCCAGTTACCCCATTGCATCCTCTTTTCTACAACAATGACATGTATATCCAAACTACTTGAGCTCAACTATAAGAATTCATCCCTCCATTGGTTACATGCAAGTTCATATGCATAATACCCATGTGTTAGATAGGGGCAGTAATTTACATCATGTCATAAAGTCTAAAGATTAATTTATCTATTAAGAATTAGGTTATATGACAAAAAATCATTTAAGTCTTTTAAAACAAATTCTTTGTGATCAGCATACCTTGGATTGAGACGAATTATATATTTAAAAATAAATTAATCAGACTCACTTAAAGATTAAAAGTTATATAACGTAAAAGTTATTAAAGTTTTAATAAAAATTAATCTTTGCAATTGGCACAATTTGTATCACTTTTTTATATATTTAGGTTGTGTCATATCATTTTCAGCTTTTGTCTATATTAATTGTATTTTGGATCATGTCGAGTCATGCCATGTTATTGGGTCATATCCAATATTATCAGCCTTAGTATTAAATTAGTTGTCTTTTATTACTATCTTCTCTACCCTGATAAAATTTACTTGAATTGGTGAATTCAAATTAGATTCAATATCAACAGCAAGGACAATAAAACTTCGTCAAATAAACCTATAAGCAGGAAACATGGTTCAACAAATTCTAAGTTGAGCTTCACAATCCAATTTCTGAGATTTACACATCAGGAAAAAAAAAATCAAATAAGTCAAATAAAGTAAATGAACAGAGTTCAGCATTAACCGCATGGCATATATACAGGTAGGTCTTTTACCAAAAGGGTTCTATTACGCAAATATGATGTCACATTATAGTATAGATATGAAAGGAAGAGATACATCTACTTGAGCTGTTGAGCATTAAAAGGAAATAACAATTTATGGGTAACAATCAAATGCAGGAAGTAAGATGAAACCCACTTGATACAAGCATGAACAACTGTCAGGAAAGAGTGGCGAACAATCATGTGTTTCAGGTCCTGCTCAAGTTCCTCAATAACACTCTGTGGTGGCTTCCGAAGCAAGGGAAGGACAGCATTGACTATGAATAGTATACTCTCAAGAAGCTGTGAGGCTGCTTTATTTTCAACCTATAGATATCGAGACGTGAGATCAGCTATAGAATCTACATGTCAACTTTATATTGAGAAAAAATTCAAAAAAAAATTAAGGTTGGGATTGGAGAAATTAAATGCATACGGTCATAAGAAATTAAACTAAGTCATGATCCACCCAATATATTTTCAAGAAGATAGCCCTTTTCTTAGGTCAAGATATACCATCCGCCATCAATAATTTTCACATTTGAGATACAGCTATTTTGGTCATTCACTATGTGATAGGTCTATTGGTCAAAGGGTTAGATTCAAAGTAACTTAATTCTTACATGCAGCTAGCCCACAAGTTCACCACCAAAGACTCGTACTAGTGTTTCTCACTGACAAACTAACTACAATTAGTTTAGAAAGAATTCGCCACAGATGGCCCATCCCATCACCTAGACTGGTTCCAATCACCCTCAGAGAAAATGAACACTTCAATTCTACTGTCACAGGATTAGAAGTCCAGCTAACCCAATCGTTAATGGAACCCCACCCCACTAATGTATAGGGGCTAAAGGAGTGAGTCAACTGATGGAAGTACAACCACATAGACACGAATCTTACTGGTAAAATTAGGTTTAGCCTACATATTGTGAAAAAATTGACAACAAAAAGAATGGATCATTAACTTAAAAATATATGGTATTCAAATTAAAAAATTACCAACTTCTAAAACTGATACACCAAAACAGATGAAATCAAAACCTAAACTGACAATAAAATTAGTCTACACACCCAGGGAAAAACAAATCAACAGGTCTCAGGTATCCCATGTCTTTATAAACAATGTTTTTTCAGCAATGTTTCTTTTAAGGAATGCTAAACATAGAGTACTTGACTTTAGAAAGATTGCAAAAGACAGACATAACTTTGCAATATTCCATCTTTATCAGGGATAACTAAGGATAACAAGGCACAAGTCTTTGTATAGGAGAAATGAAGCAAGAAGAGTGCATATCCTCCCATGAGCTTGATGAACATAAAATTGCTGATTTGTTCACTTAAAGGAAGATGGGAGGGCAAGGAAATTTAAAAGAAAAAATATATCACATGGATGACAAATTAAATAAGCCGTGAATATCCTGGAGAAATAGAATCGGCAATCTAGCACAAACTAATAACGTGAGATTTGATAAAACATATTACCCATAAACCACTGAGCATCAACAATCAATTGAATAATTAATCTTAGCCAATACCTAATAAAGTTGCTAAAGATGAAATCAGTACCTGATTCTTAAGATACGGTTGAAGTGTTGTAACAAATTGAGATTGATCTGTAGATGGCACACAAAGTGCTGGGTTTACAACACAAAACGAGTGCAAAGCAAGCACATATGGTAGTGCACCGCCCTCCTCTTTATCACTAGTCTCCTCTTCTACCTGAATGGTTTTACATCAGGTATGGAACACTATGACTAAACATTTACCAAGACTAAGCTTATAGAATAATGGAAATGTACCTGCAAGATTCTTTCTAACAGACGTTTACAAATGAGCTCACATCGTTTACGGACAGATGCTAAAGAAGCATTAATTCCAGTAGCTTTAGCCGATTGTGGGAGAAAATCAAGGGTCAGATTACGCCTTATAATTGTAACAAGATGATGATTATTAGGCATATTTCTCAGCATATCAACAATCTGCTCAGTCTTCTTAGCTATATCCAATGGTACACAACTACCGTCAGCTATCAAGTGCTTCTGATTTCCTGTGGGCTCCTCAAACCAAAGTTCATAGAATGTTTTGCAAACTATGTCCTGTTATAACCCCACTAGGCAATTAACATCAATTCTTTACAAGTTAATATATTAAAATTTCAAATTATACACAGACAAAACATGGTCATTTTGAATTTTCTAAACAGTAAGTCACAATTAGATGGAGCAAACCACTGTACAATAAAATGTGACAAGCCAATTCCCAATTAATGGTACCTGTACACTTGATTCCTCATCAGTAACACGAGAAAGTATCACAATAAAAGCTTGTGTTGCTTCAGGAAAATTAGACTGAGAGAGACATAAATCACGGATGATCTTAATAGCACGCTTCCGCACACTAACTCCAGTGTCTTTGATCCGTTCTGCAACTTTTTCATAGTACTGACCAAGCAAAAAATAGATTACAATTTGGACAAGCCATTCACAAATACAAAAGCACCATTTTTCACCTTCAAACCAACTTCAGGATGAGAAGCAATATGCCTGCCAACCAATTCAAGAGCAGCTTCCCGAACAGAAATTGCAGAATCACAAAACCGTCCTTCAACAGCAGTTTGGACACGTTCATAACACAAAACCTTAGGATCAGCTTCAACGATAGCACTGACCTAAGGCAGAATAAAGAACAACACAACTGTAATATAAACAAATTAATTTCATTATTTCTATGTTGAAGGAAATCCTTACTGCTCTCAATGCCTTGGCTCGTAAAACTGGAGAGTTCTCCCTCAAGCTTACCTAAGAATAAAATTTTTATTGTGATCCTTCAAAATTGACAGTAGCATAGAATAAAGATGCAATGAATAAAATAAACCAGTTACCAGGAGCAAATAGAGAATTTTATCAAATCCCCGAGTGAAAGAAACATTTTGCCCAAGCGCTAAGCATATTCTTTTAGCCCCATCTCTTGACAAAAATAAAGAACCAGTAGAGTCACGCAAAATGGCTCTAGACTTGAGTCTAGCGAGATGGTAAGCAACATTTTCTCGAGATTGAGAGTCATCCTTGTACCACAAGCACAGATGGAACCTACAAATTATTGGTAGTTTATCCACGTATTTAAAACTGTAACAAATCTAAATGGATAAAGTGAATAATATCAAACCAGCGAGTAAACAGATTCACATCATCTTCTGAGCCATTTTGTTGCATATAATTCAAAAGAATTTGTTGGATGATTTCTGATCCAGTGACCGAGTCTGTATCTCCAGAAGTAGTGTTTGTCAAACCAGTGTTTTGTTTAGCATTATCCTTGTTCTGAATCTTGCAATATGAATGCAAAGCAATGAGCTGCTTCTTGCAAAGACAAATGTGACAAGCCCAGTCTCGGAGCAACATCTCTTGTCCAGCAATTCCCAAGCAATCAGAATGAAAACATCTCTTACAAATATGGCAGATGATGTTTGCACCCCTCCCTTTTAAGCAAACAGAGCATGCATCATTCTTGCCATTAAAGACAGATTCATTTCGATCAACTAGCTCTTGTAGAATCCAGAATTTATCCCTGCTGCTAGTCACAGCATCACGTTTCAGCTTTGCTGCAATAGCTCCCAGAAAGTCAACAGCCATGCAACGTGCTGAAATGTCTTTGCATTTCAAACCAGCATTCTCAAGCAGCAAGACACACAGAACCTGCAAGGCCAAAATTTCAATAAGATCTAAATGCGAAGAGCAAACTCTCTAGTGAAGTTTATCACCTCCAATAATGAAGCAGAAGCAGGATACTCAGGTAAGTTCAATGTTGTAAGTAGATCCATGACTAGGTTCTCTAAGATTATCTTTGATTCTGAGGCATCCTGAGATTTTCCATTAGTTAGTCTCTGAAGAAAACTGGTCCAGAAAAGACAGCAGGTTTTGGTTGCATCTTCATAACATTTAGCTGGGGTACTTGAATCAGATGAAGTATCCAGAACAACATTCCAGTTTGAAGTTGACTTCAAACTCTCTGGAAGATTGCTACTAAATTGTACCATTTGAATCAACAAAGCTGTTATCATCTGAATCTGCTTTTGCTCTTCATCTGGTAGAAGATATGTTCTAATGGCCCGCTTAGAGAATTGTAACTTACGAAGAAGCTGCAGTGTTTCGTCTATCAAAAAACTCCGATGTTGTGCGTATGATGCATACACCTACGTAAATAATTAACAATTACACATACAAAAATTATATAATCAAACTGACAAATTTATATGGCAGATTACCCCAGAAATCAAATTAATACACTTTAGTTGCAAAAGTTGGACGTTCTCTGCCAAAAAGGTAGAAAAACTAGTCTTGACCAGCTGTAGAATACAACTATCTGATAGCCGTTCCACAGACAAGAGATCTTTGAGAAATCCTAGAATGGTGCAAAGTTTTTGAAGGACGGACTGCACTGGAGTAGAAATTCTGGCATATATAAGAAATGCAGATCTATCAAACATCTAAACACACGAAATAACAGAAAAGAAATTTGATAAGTGAACAGAGCATTACTTGCTCCCGGCAGACTTTCTCGTATTAAAACTCCTACTATATCGCCTTCTTTTGGCTGATGAATTATTATTTATATCATCATCATCATCATCCTCACCTAGATGCATAGGGGAAGTAACAGACAGTAAGCATGTTAATACAGAAATAACTTTCAGATGTGATATAGAACAGATCGTTAAAATTGCTGTTTGTGAATTTAAAAAGTAGCGCCACATGATATGAGCTATAGTTTGGCCCGGCAAGGAAGATTTTACATCAGGTGCCAACCAGCTTATACAATGATGAAAAAGTGCATCAGGTTCAAGTCATTTGGAAATTCAGAATCAAGATGTGCATACAAGAGGAATTTGGATGTCACAAATGAGGTCACACAGCATGATCAGATGTTCCAATCAAAATTTGGTATGAACTATTTTCAGTTCTGAAAATATTACCATCAAAGAAATCATTATCACTTGGTTTGGCAAGATTCTGCAGAGGATTGCATGCAGCTATGATTTCCATGATTTGATGTCTTGAGAAATCAAGAATTCTTTCAATCACCTGACATGATTAAATGTGAAACAATTCACTGAGGCATGAATAATTACATTTTTAAACAAATTCATCAGCAACAACCCTTAATAATAGAGTATGACAAATTAGTTTATCACATCAGGATGCCATTAATGTCATAAAAAGTTAATACATACTTCTTCTCTATATAACTGCTTTGGCATATCTTGGTGGGCCATAATTACCAGTGCTGCATGTGAAGACTCGAGAGCACATAGGACAAGATTTGCAGCATCAACATCAGGCTGAAAATTGAAAAAAAAACATAACAATTGTACACATACATAATACATTGAATTAGCATGTGAAGTTTATAACTTTTTTTGAAACTAACATGCTAAAAGAAAAGGCAATAATGAAGAATTCAAAAGACATTTATTGATGATTAACAGTTCATATTATTGCTTTTCTTGTAACTGGCAATGGATGAGTGATTTATTTGTAGCAATGTAATAGAACGCTATCAGAAATTTCCAACAATCTCAGCTTTGTGTCCTGAAGAACAACAGTATAAACTGTTTATTTGACAAGATAGCTGGAATCTCAAACAAAAACCTTTAAGGAAACTCAAATTCGACAACCATACTTCGTGGCTAAAATGTGGAACAGGTAGGAAACAACATATACACAAAAAGCTAGTGTAGAATATATGAGAATGATAAGAAAGATGTATAGGATTACAATAAAAGATAAAATAGAAATGTTTCTCCAAAAAAATTAGGCCCCGCTACAAATAATTATAAAACAGAGAAATACAATGAAATGGCACGGAGAATGACAGCAAATTAATTCTGTAATACAAGTCAAACCAATTAAGGTTGAGATGTGAAGGAGATGTGGGTCCCTTAAGGCCAGCAAGAGGGAATTGCCCTGAAACTAAAATCAAAATACTTTTCTCGATCTTTGGAGGATTAGCTAGACAAACACTTTTAAAAAGACAAAGAAATAGTAAAAGGAAAGTATGAGACACACGAATTACTTGGTTACAACCAGGATGGTTGTTAATCCAAGGCAGAATTAAACTCATTAAAATGTCTCCTTCGAGCGAATCGTCAGAGGCGGAGAAACCTCGTACAAGCGTTGAAAACGCAGAAACAAAGAGAACAGAATAATAATTCCAAGTACAGTAAGTGTTGTGTCGAAACTAGGTGAACCAAGGTTGCATTTATAGCTCCCTGGTTGATCTTATAAAGTTGCTGGCGTGGCGCCTCCCGGGTGCCCGGACCGGGTGCGAGCGCCCGCACGTGGATGCTTCTTATCCGCTCTGCAATGACTCTTCAAAGGTTCATGAATAAAATTTAATCCACACCCGGGCGCCCGAAGGCCCCGGACCACCTGGATCGCTATTGACGTGAATCCAAAAACTGATCCACACGATAATGGCTCTTCGAAACTGATCGCTCTAGGCACCTTGGGTGGCGTGGGCGCCTGGAAGTGGATCAAGTTTTATCCGCAAGACATTGAAGAGTCGTTGCGGAGCGGATAAAAAGCATCCACGTGCGAGTGCCCGGACCCGGTCAAGGCACCCGGGAGGCGCCACATCGGCAACCTGATAAGATCAACCAGAGAGCTATAAATAGAGCCCTGGTTCACCTAGTTTCGACACAATACTTACTGTACTTGGAATTATTATTCTGTTCCCTTTGTTTCTGTGTTTTTAAGGCTTGTACGAGGTTTCTCCGCCTCCGACGATTCGCTCGAAGGAGACGTTTTAGTGAGTTTAATTCTGCCTTAGATTAACAACCATCCTGATTGTAACCAAGTAATTATTGTGTCTCATACTTTCCTTTTAGTATTTATTTTTCTTTTTAAAAGTGTTTGTCTAGCTAATCCTCCAAAGATGGAGAAAAGTATTTTGATTTAGTTTCAGGGTAATTCACACCCTCTTATCGGCCCCAGAGACCCACAATTAGTATCAGAGCCCAACTGCTTTAGAAGGACTAACCGTTGACTAAAGCAAAAAAGGGGATGGTCTGAAGCAGCATCCATCCACCAAAGTTCGAGGGAGAGTTCACCATGTGGAGGAAGAAAATGGAGGCATATTTCATAACTGATTTTGATATTTTTCTAATTTTGAAAAATGGTTTTGCAGCACCTATCAACAACGCTTAAATTGAAATCATTATTTTGTTCTCTTTGTTTCTGCACTTTCAACGCTTGTACAAGGCTTCTCCGTCTCTGACGATTCGCTTGAAGGAGACGTTTTACTGTGCTTAATTCCGCCTTAGATTAACAACCATCCAGGTTGTAACCAAGTAACTCTTGTGTCTCGTACTTTCCTTTTAGTATTTCTTTTTATTTTTAAAAGTGTTTTAACTAATCATCCAAACATCATAAAGGTTTTTTTATTTTAGTTTCAAGGCAATTCACCCCCTCTTGTTAGCCTCAAAAACCCACAGGAGAGTGGAAGACCAAAGGCAATTCTGCTTATAGCATCATGATTTTAAATCTTATGCAGTGTTGAATGATACAGTGGAAACGTATCACATCTCATATTTTAAGTACAACACAATGTCAAAATTGTACCCATTCAAATGTCACAAAAAGTTCAAACTTAGTCTTATAGATGTGTCTTTTCCTTATCTACTTCCTCTTTCCCTTCCAATTTGCCAGCTGCACCATATTTTGCAACACGGTACAGAAAGTTCGTAACATGTTCATAGCTCAAGATTTTGAACTTGTGTAGCACAAACAATTGTGATAAGATGATGTAAAAATGATTTTTAAAAAATGAAATTTGCTAGTAACATGTTCTTACATAGAGTTCAATAGTTGGATAAGTGGATAGTGGATCACATATAGCTGAGACTCACACTTTGTTTGTTGTTGTTATAATGTGGTAGAACTGTTCTGTATTTTGAAATGGCATAAAGAGTGAAATTATCATAACTATTCCAAGCTCATGATTGTGTAAATTCAATTGAACTGAGGATTTTAACAGGTCAGTTCAAAAGTTCAAAATCTAGCAAGCAGACATGTTACTATTAGGAGTAATAGATTTCTAAAAGAATAAGGCTTAGGAAATAAATAAACTTGGTCAACCTTTTGAAAAAATATACAATGAACAAATAATATCAACTAAACTGGAGGGTGATGCCTATCAAATCAATCAGACAATTATAATCATCATTTCAGCCTACTAATGATCCAGCACCTCTTAGGAAGCTGCAAAAAATTTATAATTGCAACATAAGAAGACAACTCCCCCAGCTATGTGAATTAGAGAACTGCACTCCAAAATCATCAATATAGGAGAACAAGACCGAATAGACTTTCACTTAAATCCGTATTTTTTGTCTATATATGCACATCAACAAATTTTCTCCTAAAGCAACTTGTAATACCCACATCAAACACTTCACTTTACGAAAATAATGGTATGTATTAATGTATATTTAGTTTACAACTCAAGCACAAACGAACGACGATGAATGATTATATCAAATCCCATTCTACTATATCAACCATCAACCTTTATTCATTCCAATCATTAGGCGTTGATCCGTCCCCATGAGGCGTCGGGTGACAGATTTGCTACAATAGGGTATGGATCAATTTCCGGCAGGCGCATGCCCTCGGGAAAAAACTCCTCTCACCCCCTCCCCCACCCAACCCCCCCAGCCACTTGGTGATCGCCTATAAGCTAACCCCATGATTTACCTCCCTTCACATAACCTGAGGAGAGGATTGAGTTTGGCCTGTAATCACCTTTATTGCTACAATGAACAAGCTTGAGTTTGGCTGGAGGTTGATAAGATTTTTAATAAACAATCTCGATAAGAAAATGAACAAGTTGGAACACAACTAGGCTTGGCTCAGCTCATTTACACCCCTACTTTCTTGAAGCCTCATGAATCCATCTCACCTTTTATTTATTTTTTACTTATTTAAAGGGGTGGCCTTATAGTTCATGAAGCTTCCTATTCGCCACATACTATAGATTTGAAGTTATCAAGTAGAAAAGTTAAATTCCTATTCAATTTAATTTGACCTCATAGAATTGACACAAAATATTCCACATAGATGGGGTTCGACAAATCCCTCAACATCGAAGTCATACTTTCTTACCATATGAAGTCAATGCAACACACATGATGCTACTTGCATCACACAGCATGATCTTAAATCACTACTTTGGCAGGTAAGATATTTTAGTGAGTAGTTTCTAGGTTAAATAACATGAGCTCATCAGTTTAGGAGAGAAGCCAAAATTTACATGAGATTTTAAATGGTAGATTATTAATTTTGAATTATTGTGTGTATCCTTTACAATTCCAAGTTTTCTTTTTTACTTTTTATTAAGCTATAAAGAATGAGGAGGGTTGAGTGGTATTGGTGGAGAGTTTGGCCCATTTGAAGCTCTGACTTTCTTTGGCTGGCGTCTTCTCTTTTGTAACCTTATTGTTTATATCCTCCACCCCTCTCGAGCACTATGGTGCATATGGATCATCAATGTCCTTGCAAAGTACCTTCATACCTTGATCGCGGTGGAGAGTTGCCGGATCACCCCGTTTTACTTTCTACTGCCCATGTGATTTAGTTAGAACCTAGACAAGGAAACTGTGAGGAAGATCAAGGAGATGCAATTTCGCCTCCTATATAACACCAAGGCCCAACCTCAGAGTTCTCTCCTTCGCACCAAACAACTTATAGATGATTTATTGCTTGATCAAGCTTGAAAGCATTACAATTAACGATGGTGAACCATTTTTTCAGCTATAAAGTGGGAAACAAGTAGTTCATCTACTCATAGTCGTCTCCCTCTTCAACATGAGCTCATTGACGATGAAATCATAGTACTCTGCTCGAAGTTCTTGAATGATAATACAAACGCCAAGGCCATTACTCTCTCTCTCTCTCTTTCTGGTTGGAGCTTATGCGCAGCTTTTCTTTTTCCTCAAGGGGTGGCCTTGTATGCATCTATGCTAGCTCCTACGAGTGCCCATGTCCCATGCGCTACCAAATCACGTTGTTGACACAGGTTATTAACAAAGCTTGGTCTAAGTGAATGTGGACAATCGATGTGTCTTTTTTGGCATGTATTAGCGTGAAACAATTGCTAAGCCTTTCCATTTATTGTGCCATAATTATAAGTGATGGGGTGTAATAACTATCACAATGAGTTTTTTTAGGATGTTTGACAAGTGGGAACCAATGATTGGCTAGACCTATACTTAATGTTGATTCATGTCGTAGTTTAGCAAACTGAGTTATTTTATTAACGTAATAATTTGTATGTTTGTGTTAGTTCACAAACTAAGTCAAAAGAAAGTTGTTGGGTACTACCATTTACCTGGTGAGATGAGCTTATCTTAGTTGGAATTGTAGTTCTATCTCTCACAATGTGTAGAGTTGAACGTAATAATTTACCCACTTTGTGATGATGAAATGATAAAAATGGAACAGCAGTTAAAGAATCAACAGTATACATACCAACGATGTGTGATACACAGCACATTGCGATATGTAGTTCACTTTGGCAAGAACCTTGTGCACTAAGCATCCATCTGCATTAAGCTTATCATGCTTCATGAGTCACTTCACATTTTTCTGTTGCATCAAATAACAATGTTCTTTACTAGTTTGAGCTCGTATTTACCCACAGGTATATACTAGAAGGCTTTGGTAAATACCTTCCAAGATAAAGCAGAGTGTAGTGCTAAGTTTCTGTTTACGCTGACAGAGGCAAAGCTTATGTCATGGTTTTCAATTTTGTTATTTCTAATGCAATTATACAGCATGTGCCTGATGCAAAATGTAAGGAATGAACTTGGACATTTTAGAAGTTCTTAGAGATTTTTAATTGGCTAGTTGGAGTGTCTCATGTCAGCAGTGACTTTTAGCAGTTTTTTGGTGGTTGTAAATGTGAATTTCAATGGTTTAATACGGAATGTTTGGAACTTTGAAATTAATTATGGATGGATTATGAAATGTGAAGGGGAGCCTTGACACAACGGTAAAGTTGTCGTCGTGTGATCCGATAGTCGGTCTAAATTGCATTAAGAAAGTCTTCTTTGGTCAAAACCACATGCATAGTTACCTTTTATGTTCTGTCATGTATGCATGTTCTTATTGCATAATCATTAGATAAATGTTTTTATCTCCTAGAATTATCATATGGATATATTACTTTTAATTAAATTGTGAAACTATTCAAATATGCATCACAAATGGTTTCCACCAATGCCATACTTGAATTCTGTATGAAAAAATTGAGGGTTGCTGTGGGTTTGCATAGTTAACATAAAAAAAATTCTAAATCCATACAAGTGTGGACTCTACAAGGAAGGGTAGGATCCTTGTAGCGAACCCTAAATAATTACAACAATCATAGGTTGAATGGTTTTTACCACTTTGACTTCCTGATTGCCTATTAGGAAATATCAAATCTTGTTTACTCTAGATCTAGTGACTCATTCTTTTTCTAGTGCTCATCATACATGCATTTATAGTGTCTGACTTTTCCCTTTGGCTGTGATTTCTTTTGCAGCGTGGGCGCGAATAATGTAAAATTGGCCTGCATTCACTTCCGTCAGTTCTACGACGAGAATAATAAAGAAGGGTAGGCATTGTTGCTTAGCATTTCAAATTGCGTAAAGTATAAACAATGTACAAGTTACCTTGTTTTTCAGTATGAAAATTTAATATCCAATTCATAATAAATACAATGGAGCACCGATGAAGCCTTTGCTTTACGGTTAACTGTTACACTTATAATAAGATATCCAACTCATGGTGGTTTTTCTGTCCTTCTTCTCGGACAACATTAGCGTTTTTCTATGTCCTTTATTCTACTATATATCGCATGACAAACTTTCCTATCCCAGGTGTCTCAGTGCCTTGAATGTCGTGGAGTGTGAATATTTTCGTTTGAAGGACAAACTTGCGGTCATGTTGCAGGTATTTTTTTTCCTTGTCTGCTTTACCTTGTCCAGTGTTTCTAGATTTATAGATTTTCTTATAGCTTGTCTTCTTAGTTGTGGTTTACTAGTTTTTTTCACATTTATATCTAGTTAAGTAAACTACATGGGAAGATGATTGGGGAACTACACAACTGATTTTGACTAATATATCGTGCCAGATATGGTAAAAAAAAGATCATCATTTGTGAAAATCCCCATTTTCCTTAGAAATCAGCAGGAACTAATCCTTGGATTACATATGAAGTTGATTTGTTGGTTCAGCATTATTTGTGTATCCTTGACTTGATGCTGAGTTTCTCTCTAATCAGTTGCTTTGCGTCAACAACATTATTCGTAAGATTTTCTAGTTAGCATCACCTTACTAAACTCCTGATTCTACCATCGTTAAGATTGGAACTAATTGACCTATTTCTGTGCAGCTTGAGCAGACAATCCAAGCCTACGAGAGCAACAAACAAATTTAAAGAATGAAGAAGAATTCGTTCCATCGCTAGTTCAGATTCGCAATCAAATTATCGGTTATCTGTTTAAACATATATTCAAATGAATTTGAAGATTTAGCTGGATTGTTGTTACTAAAACTGCACCACTTGGAAAACATGAATTTTGTGCTTCCTCAAACTTCTTTGGCCATTGAAACAGTTCGTACTTAGACAGTGTAAGAGAAATAATTTGTCCACTTTGAGCTTAAATCCTCGTGATTTTGTTTTTAGACTTTATCCAAAAGGTCTCATGCCAATAAAGATGTCTTCACTTATGTATGATACTGTTCACTTTTTTGTGTTTTTAATATGAGATTTTATTCACAACTTAATTTGCAATCCCAACAAAATCAACTTTGATAAACTTATCGATCCGATGTCCTAAGAGGCAAAGAATGTTATGTTTGACTGGCTCTATTAGCACTACCACTCCAACACTCAAATCAATAATGAGGGAAGGATGAGAGGCTCGCTAAGTACTTGTGTGATGTTGGACAGTTCACTTAGCTTGGTCATGCTCAATTGAGCCTAGGTCCAATTGACTTTTTTTTTTCTTTTAATAAATAAATTTTATAAAAAATATTATAAAATAAAAGCTACAGATTTAAAAAATCATTAAAAATATTTTTTATAAGTTTTTTTTTGGGGAGAAATTCAATATTCTTCTATATATATATTTTAAAGGGTTTGACTTTGTCAAAAATAAAAGATATATCCTTGAAATTTTAAACTTTTTGAGTAGTGTAAGGGAAAATCAACCATTTTATAGAATTACAAAGGAATATTATCTTAAGTCTCATTTTCTAATATCACTAGAAAAAGAGACATTAACGGATAATAAAATCAATATATGAAACAACACCTATACTGAAGATAGCACAATCCCCTCTCTAATTTTTAATTGTAAAAACAATATAAATATTTATTATTTTTAAAAATTAATTTTCAAAAATATCAAAGTATAACCTTGTCCTATTTTTATCTCAAAAATATCCTTAAACTAAAATCACTCTAATTTAATCTAGTTCACTTCCATATTATTATAAAAATTTTATTTAAAATTATTATAAAATTTGTAATAGATTTGTTTAAAATTGGTACAACTTATACCAACTTTAATAATTTTGGTTGAATTTTTTTAAGTCTATTTAGTTTTAAATAAAACTCATACATTTATAAGGAAAAAGAGGGTTAAAATAAAAATATTTTAAAAATAAAACGATAAGATAAATAGTTATTTTTAATAACCTAAACAACTTTTAGTCCCTGTATTTTTTTATCAGTACTGTATTTAAAAAATAATATTTAACCCTTGACATAAAGTAAAAAGGAAAATAATAATAATAAATGATCTAAATAATCCTGATTTAAATATTAATTCTAAACGTTAAAATTATTATGATTGAACATTCTTACTAAAAAGTAACTCAGACTTTTAGATAAATAAGGAAAAAAATATCATATAACTATTGAAAATTTAATCTTAATATGAACTTTTTAAAGGTGCAGTTAAGTCTTGTATTTCTTCTTCTATCTTATCCATCCACTGAAAGAACTCATATTAATCATTTTCTACTTGTAAATAGTAGAAGTAATTTAGATTTATATAATATATTAGGATATTAAACTTTAATCTTAAATTTTATAATATGTTTTTATAATATCTTAAAATTTATATTTTAGTTAGAATAATTTTAATATTTAGAATTAGCATTTAGATAAAAATTATTTTTATAGCTTATACTGGATAGGAAAAGTTTAGAGTTATTTAACCTTTTTTAATATATATTTGTTTCATTTATTTTCTCAGCCTTTTGTATTTTTTTCCAATATCATCTTCGTGGGAAGCGTCTCGTCTTCTTCGCGATGACTCGCCTACTCCGCTTCGATGCAATATCACCGAATTTACCATTTTGCCACGCAGCCCTGAGCCCTCCTCCTTTTCCTGTCGTTGAATTTAATCTTCGTCTGCTGCGACGAAACCCCATCATTTGCCCTCTGACCCGATCGCCCTCATCTCCTCTTCCCCACCCCCTCCGGCGACTTCGGCTACCGTCGGCAGTCGCATCCATGACCGAGGGAGCGCAAGCGAAGCCCTTCGCCGTCCTCTTCGTTTGCCTCGGTAATTTCCTCCTCCTTCATCTCCAGTTGAAGGAAGATCTTTTTTGTTTTTCTTTTTTCAAGTATCGGAGAGATCTCACTCTTGGATAGTCTTTTGGCAGGGAACATCTGTCGTAGCCCCGCTGCGGAGGCCGTGTTCACCGATCTCGTGCGGAAGCGGGGAGCGGAGTCCAAGTTTAAGATCGACTCCGCCGGAACCATCGGCTATCATGAAGTTGTTTTCCGTCTTCAAATTGTAGAGGATTTTTTTTTTTTTTTTAAATTAATGCTCACTTTTTCTTTGTTTTTCTGTTAAAAGGGGAATCCAGCGGACTCGCGGATGAGGGCCGCTGCGAAGAGAAGGGGAATCGAAGTCACCTCCATGTCACGGCCAATACGACCCTCCGATTTCAGGGAGTTTGATCTCATATTGGCCATGGACATGCAAAATAGAGGTTCATGGCCTTTTGCTTTTGATCATTAAAACGATGGGTTTTTGGGGTAAAATCAAGTATGCTGATAGTTCTGAAACTAATTCGTTATCAATTTTATAGAGGATATACTGAATGCATATGAGAGATGGAGATTTAAGGAGCCTCTTCCAGAAGATGCCCCTAAGAAGGTGATTTCTTCTTTGTACATTAATATTTGTTATGGTTTTGAATATAATTTTGTTAGTTGGCGCATGAAATGTATTTGATTGGACCTGGTTTTACTTTATCTAGATCAGTTTGTAATTGTTGATGAAATGCAAAGATGAAAAACCAAATGAAGAGATATGACATGCCTGTAAACCTTCGTATCAAATTGTTTGTTAGTTTTCTATGTAATCTTAGTTCCTAATACAATCTCTCAACTCTTTAAGGATCAAGCAGGTTAGTAGAGCATAAATGGCTATTGATCTCTTGAGAAAACTTGGCCTCCCATTTGCTGCTATAGGACAACCAACAACCAATCAGTTCTCTGCCATTTGAGAAGGGGAATGTGTTGAATTATTTACTGATTATAAAGTAGTAGATGAGGTGAGAGATAACTATTCACTGAGTAATGCTTTCAGGCTCTAACACTTCGCACCTCCTTTCTTTGTGTGACGTTGAGGAGATCCAACTGCCAATCCATTCTTTGTGTGTGTGTGTGACGTTGAGGAGATCCAACTGCTAGTCCATTCTCCACTCACTAGGACTCCACTACACTTAAACTCCTAGGTGTAGTGACAGGGACAGAGAATTGTACTCCCCATAGAGCCATCTAGCCATTTAAACACTTGTGAAGTAATTAGATGGGATAATTTTTAGAACCTACTGAAATTCCAAAAACTTGTTCCCTAGTCTTTTTGTATAATTTATAATTTTTTAAGGAGCATAACATCCACCCCCCACACACCATTTTGTACATTTTAAATTAATGTAGCATGCGTCTTTAACCCGCTTATTCTCGTATGGATTTCTCATCTAGTTTGTTGTTTGGAAATCGGTTACTAAATGAGGAAGTCCCAGAAATTAATTTTATCAGCAAGTAAAACTTATTTGTCTGATTGTTTGTTGACTTGTTTGTGGTGTAGCTGATTTTTTATATGTATTTGTTCCTTGACTGGATAAGTCCAATGCATCCTAAGTAAGGAAGGCAATCAGCTTGAAAATCCTAACAATAGCCCTGGCAGGGCAACAGTTGAGGTCCTTTACAGGTGAGACTCACGGGAAGTAAACAGATTAAGTAGAACAAGGTGTCCACTCTATTGACCTACTTCTAAAGAAACCCAAAAACTCTTAAAAATAGGCAACTTAAATAAGTGCAAACATTTTTTGTTTTAATGAATTTATAATTTTATTTTTTTATTAAAATAATAATCTTGAACCGTGACAAACCGTGAACTGGCGGATTTGAACCGTAACCGACTTGGACGGAGCCGTGGTCAGGTCTATGTGAGTGTTTTTTGGATGTACCCGGTGCACAGATGTCATCCTCTCTAATTGCTCTACTGAGTAACTCCTTGGTTACAGCATTGTCATTCAACTTATTACTTTGACAGCAAACGTTGCCTGTGATATTAATTACTTTGACAAATGCGGTGGTGACTTTGGCCATCTCCGAGGCTGCGTGGTTTCCCGCTTAGGTTTCATGTCTATAAATAAGACAGCCTTGCTGTTACTTATGTCGACATTGAAAATTTTGCTCGGAGTTTTAAACCTTTCTGTTTTGTATTTTTTGGGTTGTCTTGGAGTCCCATCTTTTGTGATCTCCGACTGATTTGGATGAGAAACTCAGACAATCCAAAAAAAATCCATATTTGTGGATCGAGCTCTGGCCTTTTTTTACTCTGCTGGATCTGTTACGGAATGTGTTTAGATTTTATCTGTTGTGGTAATTACCATTGTTTCTTTCTGTATTCAAAGAATACTTGCAACGGTTTTGTATTCTTTTGCTCTTTGCTTTTCAGGTGAAGCTTATGTGCTCCTATTGTAAGAAACACAGTGAATCTGAAGTGCCAGATCCTTATTATGGAGGCTCACAAGGGTTTGAAAAGGTAAGCGTAAAAAACACTGCCGAATAGTGACTATAATCTCACGTTAAACAAGTCAATAGGAACAGAAAGGGGAAAAAGCAAGACTATGCCCATTCTTTCTTTGCTCATGAAATTGTGCCTTTTTTCTCATGTTAATAGTCATGATTTATGGCATTCCATTTCCCACATTGGTAGGGAAAGATGAATACCTTTGTGTAGAGGCACATACAACCATTTGATTAGGTTTAAGCATTTTCTTTTGTTATAAGAAACATTGCATGTTATTTGTTCATCTGAAAGATGAGTGGAATTATTAAGAGAGACAAAATAAATAATAATATATGCGATAAGATTAATGCAGCCTATA
>JBBPFP010000126.1:3282766-3294116 GCA_037974795.1 Kaempferia galanga | reverse complement strand
TCACGGGTCCCCGTTCGCACGGGCGGCGAGGTCGCCGTTCACGTGAGGAAGACCGAAGACGCTGTTCTGCGAGGAAGACGCAGGCGAAAAAAAACGCAAAAAAAAAAAAAAAGTGAAAAAGTGTCGCGCACGAGGCGCGCACAGTAGTCGCTTAGGATAACTTTTTCGTATATATATATATATACACCCCTTTTATGCCTATCTTTCCAATGGTATTTAAAAAATATATATAATAAAAGATATATTCTATTATTCTGTTTGTTAGAGCTGTTTTTTTATAAAATATTCGATTTATATAAAATAATATCACTTCAGAGCTCTAAAGGCGGACTGCTAATTTGATTAAAATAAAATTAAAATAGGTAAAGTACATAGAGGTATTTAAATAAAAAAATTATAAGTGAAATGAAATGCTGTTATATATATATATATATATAGATATATATATAAATGAAATGCTAACAATAGTACAATAAACACTTTTTTTAATTTTCTGCAGAAGTTTAAATAGATAAAATATAGTACCTGAACAGGTTCTTTCCTAGCTATTCTGCTTCTTGGAGAATGGAATCTTGGGGTTGGGGCTGCCGCTGTTGCTGAGCCGGCGACGAGGACCGAGGCGGAGCCAAGACGGCGGGCTTCTCTCGAAAGCAACAAAACGAATAAAAATGGTTAGTTAATCATTCATGGTGCAGTAAAGAAAAGACGATTCGTGGTGCAGTAACGAAAAGTACAGGGCTGATACATAAAAATTAATCTGGCTACGCAGCTCACAAGTCGAATTCAGAATTCTCCCTTTTTACCCTTTTTTTTCCCCTACTGTAGGAACAATTCTCACTTTACTTTCACCTTTCACCAAGCAGTAGTTAACAAAACGCAGCGTTGCATGAGGCAGCTGCTCACTCCTCTCTCTGTCTGGGTGAAATCTCAGCAACAATAATGAGGGAAATGTGCATGCGTGTGACAGTCTGTTTATCTATAGTAGATGTCTTTCAAAGATCAAAACAAGTCCTGCAACAAAATCATAACAGACATCCTTCAACAGCCTCCATGAATATAATCTACCACCACATTATGAAAATTGCTATTGAAGCCTTGCTGATTATATTTATACCTATTTATTATATTTATACCTATTTGTTATGTGAATCAATTAGAGTAAAAACTAAAAGGGCTTTGTTTTTTCTCTAACACTTCACGTTTTGCCTAAATACTTTCTTTGACTCTTCCCATTTCAAGCTTTTCCTATGCTCTCGGTGAGTTTAAGTTGCAATGTGTAGGGCGACACTTGACACAATTATGAACAACCTATCAAATGTTAATATGAATTGTCTAGAAGTTTTATGGTTTTATAGGGTATAGCGTTCAACATGTTTATAAGTCATTGTGTTGTTAGAATTCTAAAAATCTCAATATATAATAATTCTGGACCCTATTGATTCTCATTATGATTTTTTTATATTATTTTTTAGAACCATATAGCGTCTTTAGTCAAAAAAAAAAAATTACATTAAGTATACTAGTAAGCTTCACAGCAATCACTCTGCTATGTTCCTCCAAACCTCGAGTCGTCGACGTCTTTATTTTTCATTTTTAATTAGTTTAAATATTTATAGCAATTTTAAGTAATTAGTAAATCTAAATTTTCCTAAAGCTTCTAAAGTTGTCCTGTGTTTGTTTTTAATTTTGATTAGTTTAGATTCGTATAACAATTTTGACTAAAAACATAATATATGAACCTTACTCAAATGTAAAAAGTGGCTAATATGTTGTATTCTAGTCTCTAAAGTCATTTTATGCTTTATTTATTTTAATTCTAGCAAGTTTAAGTCCATCTGAAGATAAATAATGTTCCAGAAGAAGCTAAAAGCAAAGCTAGATACTTGAGATGATAATTACGGAGTAAACTTATTGAATGGTGCACAAGTCAAATCCTGATAAAGTCACATAATCATACCTCTTCCTGTGGAAATTTTAACAATTTCTTAATTTACTCCTTCCTAACCGTGTGTGTGATAGTCGTAAAAAACCACTACATCATTGCCCTAGTACTAGAATATTAATATCATTAGAGCTACACCATTGCCCTAGGACTAGAATACTAATATCATTAGAGCAAAATGTTATATCGCTCACTTAAATCTTGTCAATTTCACGATAAGATATTTGTATATGGGTCATGGGGATATTTTATTCTAGTACAACGATCATTAATGAAATGAAGCATTTTTATCCCCTGAGAATTAATTCAAAGATGTATTGGAATACTAATATTATTGCTAATGGATGTGTTAGCTGATTTTGATAATTTAAGTAACTAAAATTAGACAAAGACTTTGTTCAAGTTCAAGACACCTCAGATGAGACAAATGGAGTTGTTCTATCAACAAGACCTTGATATTAGTTTTTTTTTTTTTTAATTTAGATAAGTTTAAGGGCAGCTGCGGGCTAAATTTAACTGGGATTACAAGGGTGTCTTTTAAATGATAAATAAAATAAAAATATCCTTGTTGATGTTTTAAAAAAAGGTGCGCTTTTCAAATTTTCGACCCAATCAAGTAGTGATCCAAACCAAATATGTATAAATAAGCATCAATCATTTCTGATCAGAAATCTACCTGGATCCAACCACTGTGCCACTTCAAATCCTGAAACTGCAACTATTTCGTCAACTAAATATGCAATGATTTGTGTTCAGCCACTGCCATTTCCTACAACTCATCTTCCATCTTCCATCTTCCATCTTCCATCTGACTTCAAAAAAAAAACTAGAGAAGATAATAATAACAACAACAAACTAGCAGGCAAGGAAAGAAGGGTCCCCCATGACAGCAAAGAGACCATGAGGGGCTGAAGACCACGTGACCCCTCGTGCAGTGGCGTAGTCCCAAGTCAATCTAGACAATATGTTTTTCAGACACATGGAATGGCGATCAAGATGATTTGTATGTTTGTCACCAGTGTAATTAGTAGGCACTGACAGTGAAAGCGAATGGTGGTGGTGTGTGGGCATGGCAGTACTAGTGATACTATTTGTCTGCGTTTGCAGCAGTGAGTGAGTGAGTGTGGTCCTCACAAGTAAGCTTTTGACAGCCCCAGATAAACAAACAGTCAATTGGTGACAATGCAAGGAAGGCATCGATCGATGTGGATTGATACCGAAGAAAGGGAGTGAGGATGTCATACTAACCGACAGGCCTCTGAAGCAGGGACTCTTCGCGGGGGCCCTCGCACGCTTTCGGTTCCATCAATAATGGTGCTCGAGAGAGTGAGCGCTCCGGGGAGCCTCCTTGGTTGGCACTGTCGTGTTGGAGGAGACCTCTCTCTCTGCTGCGCCCCCACAGTCAGCTCCGGGGAGATCCATCAAATCTGTTGAGGTGGCGGTACTGGTCGGTGGAGAAGCCCGGCCTCATAGTAACCATTGTCTGTGTTTACAGCTGATCACCGATTTGACATTTCACTTGCTCCCCCTCCTTTTTCTCTATTGCCTCTAGTGTGCTTTTAGACTTTGCTTCTCTACCTGCTGCTTTCCGGAGGGGCAGAGTCCTGTGGGAGGGAACTGGCACCAGCTTGCTTCAGGGTCCCCTCTGGAGCATGGCAGGTCGGCTTGATTGATGTGTGATTTTTCACCAGCTCTGCTGCAGTCACTTGGTGGTTCGAAGACAATTTCTGCATGCAGTGTTAGTTCAAGTTCAACGAGGTCAAGTAACTCAGAATTTTAATGAAAACCACTATATTACTTTAAGGAATATGAAATGTCATACGAACAACAAACTAGTTGGTACGTGGTATTATTCACCACCGCGCACACTGTTTTTAGAACCACAAGTTTGGGTTAAAAAGTATCACTGAGAACTTGTTGGAACAGAAATGTACTATGCATTTGCCAGAAAACATAGAGACCATTTGAACTTGTTGGAGTATGCATTTGCTATAAGAAAAAAAAAATAGAGATTATTTGAACTGTCGACCTGTTCATGCATAGGAGCATTCGGGATTCCATCTGGCGTCTCTTTATCTTTATCCCAGGAGCTTGCATATCAGCCAGAAAAATGGGAGGTCTCAGAGAATGCAACGCTTCAGCGGATGAAGAAGGAAGAACTGAGACTTGAGAGTTAGCTACAACAGAGACTGATGAGTAAATCCCTAAATAAGCTAAAAAAACAACTGGATTTTAGCAACAAATGATGAAAAAGCATGTTGTCCACCACAAGAAGTAGCGCGTTCAAATGAACAAAACATGTTTCAATCAGTTACATGAATACATTTTGTCCTAATATTTATCGAATTCAATTTAAAACAGAAATCACCGTGACCAGGTCCACAAATGGGAGCAATTAAAAGTATTAAAGTTGAACATGAAGAATGCCTTCCATCTCATTAACTGCTGCTTAAGGCATTGAGTTATTGAGAGTAAATTTCATCGCAGATCGCCCAGAGTACTATTGCTGACTGCTAGCCTGCAAATTCTGATTGAGTAGCTCCAGAGACACCGTTTTTCTTCTTTGAACAACAACTCTATGCAGAGGGGCACTGTGACCACAGAAGCCTAGATGCAGTAGCTCGAATGGCAGGAGAATTATTAATTAAAGTTTTTATTTATAATAATTGGCATTTATTTTTTTAATAAAAATAATCCTCCAGTAAACAACAAGATTACCTTGATTATATGACAAATACAAGCAACCTTCCAAAATTAAGAGACCAATTGTCTGTACTCGTCCAGAAGCTTAGGTATGTCATCCATACGCAACTGTAATATTCTATACACCAAATTAGCAAGTCTCGGAAATGTAACATTTGAATCTGCAAATTACTGCATACATTGATCCCAAGTGAAGCTACTATCCGTTCAACTGGGATGCTTGAGAAAACAAACTCGAGAAAGAAATAAAGACAAGTAAATGACACTAATCAAAATGAGTAATGACCACTGAGAACTGTACCTGGGAAGCACTTTTCAAATGGAAAAAACGATGTTGTCTAGTAAGGTTCGTTGTGATCGATGGCATACCAGATATAAGATATTCCCTGTAAAATTTCAGTCGAACAATAATCAAAAGCTCGCTTGAAAAACGTAAATGAAGGAAATTAGTCAGATAGGCAGAGTCATGGAAAATAGATTGTTGACTTGGCCTCAAATTTGTAAGAGAAAATTTTATTAACTTTATATTTTATAGGCTTAGTGTTAATCATCTTTACTAGACTCAAGGAAATACTATTGTAATCCCTATATAGTTCTAGTCTTGATCCTGTGCCAATACTCGGTTAACTCAAGGTTTGTCTACTGTTTTTTGTTTGTTTGTTTTTTTAGTTGGCACCATGTATCCCGCTTACGCTAACTAATCCTGAGGCAACTGCCCAGTCCCACGGAAGTTTCCCACTGACCATTAAGATAAATCAGGAAGCGCTTCCAGCGGGCGGCGCATCAACCTAGCATTCTTAGGTCAATTGCCCATTAAGGAAAATTCATCCATTAGTTCGCCGAAGCTGAGACTCGATTCTTAAATGTCTAGAAACTAAGAAGGTGCCCTACCACTGCACCATTCCCTCGGGGGCAAGGTTTGTCTACAGTTATTACATCATGTAGGAAACAAAATGGACTTAATTTCAAGACATTGCTAATTGGGGTAGAAAATAAAAGTTATATTTTATGATTCATTGTCCCCAAGTATAGCATTCTAATGAGAAAGAACAATAGTACATTGCAAAGACAATCAGAAAGGTGACTCGTTGAGAAAAGAAGACTTACAGCTGATTAACTATGAGACGCTGATAATCACGCAAAAGTGGTCCAAGCTCTTGCAACTGGATCGAACTTGCACTTGCATTTTTCCAATATTCACGTAGTATCTAATTGCAGACCAATAATTTTATTCCACATATAAGACAATGGCATAGAACCTCATCCAATAAACCACACCTACCTGAATGGACATGTAATGATCTGGAGTACTCAATGCTTCTCTAGCTAACTTCGATGATAATTCAATTAGTTCTTCGTCGTCCACTTCTTCCACAATATTTGTCTATCATAGAAAACAATAGAATGTCACTCTCCACCAGCACAAATAATGAAAAGTTTACTAGTACATCAACAGGAACCTGAGAAGTAGAAGAAGAAAGCATAATCCCTAACTTCTTTTGCAATTCAACTAGGGGTGATTGCTCATTCTGGACTTCCTTCAAAATAAACACAAAAAGTTCTGCGTTGTCAACCAAAAGCCTAACAAATGATCTATGAGACAGAAATTGTTAGTTCATGCTGCAATCTTTATTTACCTTTGGCAAGGACTCTGCTAACCCATCCATCATTGCAACGGGCTTGGTTTCAGGTGGAGGGTTTGGAGCAGACTGCAACCTTTTTGCTATAGGATCATCTGTCAAAGAAGGAATCGGAAAGCCCACACATATAAATATCTTCCTATGAAAAATATCATGGATAAAAAACTGTCGCAGCGTACTAGAATTTTAAAGAGCAGCATGAAATACCTTCTGGAACAAGCCACCATATGTCGCCAAACGTAGTTTTCCCATCAAACCCACCAAATAAAAGATATCGAGAACCAATAGAAGTCATGGAATGATATGCCCGAGGTGCAGGAGGTTCATTGCTGGTAGCTAACCGTTTCCATTGAACAGACACTGTAACAGTAGAAGTGAGCACTTGTACATCAAAACTTCATCTAAACACCAGAGGTGGTACTATGCAAGTGCACGGATAAAACTGCCTTAAGTTCAATAAGTCTCCCAACAATATAAAATACAAAGTGTGGTCAAAGCATGTAGTCTCGCTCACTACACCTCCAAATCTGAGTGCCCATGTTTGCTGACATGGACTGAGGCACTAGTCATTCTTGCACAAAGATGCAAATTTATAAAAGCTTAAAGGAGAATATAAAGCAACAACTTTTTAAAATTACAGCATAGCATCATTACCTGGGTCAAAAGTAGTACTTTATGTAATGATCTAGCAACAAATTGAAACCCCTCGCAAGGATCTTTTTCGTAGGATGGCAAATAAATACAGAACATGGTTTCAAAAAAAAGGAAAAAGAAACAATATGAAAGAATTCACAATGAAACAAATTTCAATTCTTCTATATGTCAAATCTTAAGAAATATACAAGAGATCACAAAATCATAATACTCCATGTGACCAATAATGCACACCCAAGAATCTACCCAATAAAGCATTAGTGATACCTTTTCCACCATTATTGCATACAAATAATAATTGATTCATTATAAACTTTTACCTCTGTCAAGAATGATGCAGTCATTGTGATAGACATCATATCGACTCAACCAGCCTCCAGTACCATGTCCACCAAACAGCAACAGCTGAACACATGTTCTTATACTGTTTAGAAAGATAAGTTGGATATGATGCCGGTTAGAAATGAGCAGAACCGTGCAAATAGCAGACAACACGTGTCCATGGAATATACAGTTTAATAAATGCAGCAAATTTGGCCATTCAACCATGCATGCATAAGAGGGAAGAACGATACAAATTACAATATGGTCTCTAGAAATTTTATAAGCTAAAGGCAAGACCATATGCAAGGGACTCTATTTTTTCTTTGCTTCATTTTCTCCTTGTTTTGTATACCAAAGAAAACTAAAGGCCAAAAGATAAAGAAATACCATATACTGCATTAAACATTGGAAATATGAACAACCTTTGTAAGCATTTAGGCAAATAAAAAAATCTTAAAAAGTTACATTCTCCTTTGTTGAAAATCAAGTTTGTCAGCGTACACAATAAAGTAAACAATGGGTATCATTCAGAAAGCATTGTTGAAAGTATGTTCTACTTGAGGTCTAAACAATTTATTAACAGGAACCATCACACAAACTTGCTCAGCGGGAAAACTAATTAACATAATTGTCTCTTCAAGGCTTCCTACTTCCTAGCGTCTTGAGTATTTCATCTCAAGCAAGTGAAATCTCTCTGATCCCGTATTGGTGTGCAGTGTGCACCATACTGGTTTATCAGACTGACCAAATTATCTGCAATGGTGATGTGAATCATCTGGTCTCTTTTTGATCAAGATGATATACTTGTTCTTCTTAGAAAGAGGACGGGGTAAAATGGATAGGGAGTGTAAGGCTCCACTTAGAATGAGAATTTTAAGTGCACATGGAGGAGTCAACATTCTCAGGTCTGCTAACCATTAAGAAAAAAAATTCTCAATAATACGCCACAACTAAGTCTCCAACTCTAGATCCCTGATTTATCACAGGAGGGCCTAACCATATCACCCTACCCTTGGGGGCATGGTTATCACATTTAGGTTGACCTCCTATGCAGGGCCACCTACTATCCAGCAGCCTTATATTTCAAACTGGTATTGCCTCAGCATTTCAAAGATAAAGGAGCTTATCATCTTTTCACAAGTTAACACTGCACAAACGGATACATATTTTGGTAATTGGTAGGTCTCCCCTTACGGAGTGTTTTCTCAAACCCAATTCGCATGTTGGAGGACTGTGAGTACTTCAGGCCCAAATGCCCTCAACTTGTTGCTGTTATCTTATTATCCTGGAGTGTCTATCTGGATCATAAGAAGGCTATCTTTTAGCAACCAGCATAGAGGCAATACTGCAGCAACAAATTCTGAGTTGGTATTACTCTCTTTGCTGTTTCTAACTTTTTATCCTTCACTTTTCTCAACCTTTTTTTGGTCTTAGGGTGCTTTCCCCACTTGTTTTCATTTCAACCCACAAAATGAATTACTAGTCTCAGCCATGTTCTTGAAAAGAAACTAACAGAAGTAAATTAAACAATATGAAGTCAAAATAGAAAACTTTAAAATTAGCAAGTTCACATCCAATGACTACATAAATTTAAGACATTAGTTAACATGTTGGCAGCTACTACTCAATTCTCATCATATTTATGAAACTTAAGTACACACATCGAATGTGCAAAATATTTGTGGGAGCTCATTCAAGCTTGTATCTCACTTCAGTCCACTGATCACACCCATGGTATCCATCTATCTCTTTTCACTATAAGAGAGTGAAACAAGCATGAATTAGTTATCATCAAATTATACATACATAATGCCCTCCAGATGTCATTGTATGGCCACATCTTGGAGAGGGAGTTTGTCCAGGAAGCTTCAACTGGGTCCAGCCTGGTGTCTCATTCTCTTTGACAAGCAAGACACACAAGGTTAGAGGAAGATCAGACAAAAAAAAAATACAGAAATAAATCAAAATTGCAAGCATATTCATTTGTGGAATATTGATATTTCACCAGACAAGGCAAGTCCAGATACGATAACACTGAGTATTATAAATGCATTTCACAAAGTGTCAGGTGGAAACTAAATGAATTTTTTGCGATAAATTACCTTCATCAATAATACCCTTTAAGGCCCATAAATCACCCATAATAGGCCCACTGCCTCCTGTCAAAGATGAGCTAAGAACTGTCAGTAATCACATGCACAAATTATATAGCTGACAAGTGTTAGTTAATTGAACCTCCTCAAAAGAAAAGGATAGACATTTATACAACTAGCATAATGCTGAGATTTTAATGAGTTGGGTATTAGAGCAAGTTGTGCGCACAAATTACCCAATATTACACTAAAGTTCCAACACAGGTGAATCAGTAAAAAATTACTGTCATTCTGAATAAGGCATGGACTGAATTTAGCAGCTAAAGGAAAATCTCAAAGTTTGCAACAATTTCAATAGGCTTTCCATAATTCAAGAAAGAAAGCATACTTTACCTCTTCCACCAAAAATTAGCAATCGCTTCTCAACCATTGTTGCAGAGTGTCCGCACCTTGGTGGTGGCACTGAGCCAGTAATAGATAATTCCATCCACTCAAGTGACACTTAAATTTTTTTAACCATCAACCAAGAGTTATGGTTCATTCAAAAAATAATAATAATAATTGCAGGTTCCATAATCAAACAACACTCAAGAGAATGTAGTTACTTGTATCCATGATGTACACATCTGAAAGCCATTTTTTACCATCCCATCCGCCATACCTACATTTAGAGTAAGAGTTGAACATGGCACCTAAGGTATCTAGCAAGAATCGAAATAGCGTATATGCATACATGACAATTTTCCGGTTTCCTATTGCTGAAACAGCAGCAAACTCTCTTGGAGATGGCAAATCACCAAAGCTGGTTAGTTCTGACCATTGCCATATATCTGGAAGATACACTAAAATTGCAATTATTTGGAAAAGAAACTATTTGTGTTTTCAAAATGTCAGTTGCCAGCTCAGAAGAGCATGGATTAAATATGCAGCAGAAAGAAATGCATAACATAATATTTGATAATCTATAAACAACAAAACAAACAACTTTGAGATTACACAATGTGACCATTGAAATTTAATGTTGTGCCACTAAATTTGTCATTCCATATGAAGAATTATACCCAACACTAGCTGGAATAGGTAATCTTCTAATACACCACTCATGCCGACTATATTAGATGAGATTCACCTAGTCTCATCCAGTATCAGTATGTGTTGACCCATGTATTAGTCTTCCCCATGGGTTTCCACAAGATTCCATTTGTCCGTCAAGGATGAAGGAAAGAAATTATATAAAACGAGAAGAGAAAAGGCAAGGCACTTTGATCGAGTACAAGGGAGAGGATGTGGTCACAAGGGTCGGGATGGGAATTTTGAGCATCATAATCACAACCCGCCTCAACTCATTTACGGTTGCCTCGCCCCACCCTCTCAAGTAAATAGGGCAAGGATAAAAACAAAAAGGTGCCCCACATATGTAGGGGGAAAGTGGGTAAAGGATATAATTTTATGTCCCTCCCAACTCTACTTGTCCTTAACTTTATTCTTTTATATATATATTTTATAAGCAATAATTTTATTTTATTGTCCCACCTTGAACTCAATTCACATAAGGTAGATATGTTGAAGAAGTATTATTTGAATCAACACCTTTCTTTGGGATTTTCTTTGCCAAATTTGCATATTTAGATGTTGATTCCCTGAGTAATTAGTGTTCTCATATTTGACTTCGTGTACAACACAAGGCTAGAGGTCTTTGTCAATATATCCTTCTTTGCTATTGTCATCGAGATAAATTGCATACGAGTTTGTGAACTACGAGGAAATGGGGTGGATTTGTTAAAAACAAAGGATGGATATTAATTATAAGAGATTAATTAGCAGTCAATAGGCAAAGGTGGATAAAAGGGCAGCTCGATGCACGCCTGCCAATGCATGTTTGGGGAAGGGTAAGACCATATTGGGGCAAAACTTTATAGCGGCCCCCTGAGCCCGGCCCCACAGGATTTCAGAGGGAGTAAACCACGGTTAAGCTGGGCGGGTAAGTGGACTGG
>JBBPFP010000126.1:3264691-3282319 GCA_037974795.1 Kaempferia galanga | reverse complement strand
CTCCCAATGGCCTTCAACTGTCTACTCCAACCCAAACTACAACCCAAATGGGAAGATGAACACAGAGATGGATTGTATTTAATTGCGTCCATGATCCAGCTACAATTATACTTTGGATCATCCCCTATGCTATAAAAAATCGATTAAAATAGTTTAAAATATTAAATTTAATTAAAATATCTTAGATTGATATACAAATTAAAATAGTTTTTATTTTTAAAATAACAAAAAAAAAGTAAATTGTTAATCGGCCTAACAAAATTAATCAAGCTAGATTACTGATTTAATATATTTTTTTTTAAAATGTTTTTTTATTCTCTATTAATGTATTTTTTTTGTTAGACAAATTGGGAAGGATAAGAAAATGATTAGTTTCGATGATTCTAATTATGTTTACCCATCTCAATTTTCTCCCCTAAATATTTTTTTTTCTATTATTAAATTATAATGAAATATAATATGTTTAATTTATGCCTAATGACACCAATAAAAAAATCATAAAAATGATTGGTGCACAGCTGTTTGTTAATTGATTCTATGATAATAATAATGCAAATTACAATCACTTTTTTTTTTTAAATTTGATTAGTGAATTACTTAGAGCTCGAGCCTTAGTCGTCATTATTGATTTTAAATTTAATTACTTTAAATTGGATAAACATATTTTGATGGGTTGGGATGGTAGAGCTTCCACATGTTTACTCAAAGCTCAAGATAGGTGAGGTTGGACACAAGTAGGTTGGCTCAAATATGACTGACTCAAACCTTACTAACTAGGTGAGGTTCGGTCAGATGTCATTTAAATGAGCACTCATTCAAGGGACACCACTCCGACTGGCAATGCCTAGGTCTCCCCGAGTGGCTATACTCTGCATCCTCGACCGTTAATGCCCAACTTCTCCCGAGTAGCTATGCTCTGAAAAATCTGAAAATTAGATATCTTAAATTTCACATAGAGTAACTTAATTTATATTACAAAATATACCACAATAGAGTAACTCAATACTTATCTTAGATTTTACATATAATTTGATAATTTTTAAATATTATTCGCCCCCAGCGTCGGGCAGCGAAGGAGTGATAGCAGATTTTGACTAATTTAAGGAAAATCATCCGCAAATAACACTAGCTGTCCAGCGTTGACTATAGACTGGGAGCGACTTTAATTTACGGATATGGAAAATAAAAATAATAGTGCCTGCTGAGGCTCTGCTTCGGTTGTCCCTCCTCCATCCAAATCGACTCCCTCAACGCCGGCGACCGACCTAATTTCGCCGACGATTCGTCTCCTTCTTCAACCTGACCTTGATTTTGCCCGATCCCTAATTTGCTCTGCGTTTCTCCCCTTCTTTGGGTAATGGAAATGCCCGGGAAGCGATCGAGCTACTCCCTCCTCGGCCAGAACCCTGATGAGGTTCCGCCTCCCTTGTTCGATACTCCTCCCTCTGACAAGGCCCGCGCCGCCCGCTTTGAGTGGCCAATCAACGCCTCGTCCGTGGCGGCGCCGCCCCCGCTCCAGCGACAGTCCAGCGGGAGCAGCTACGGGGGGAGCTCCTTCTCGGGAGACTACTACCTTCCCGCTACGATCTCTTCCTCGAACGTCGATTCGGAAGTATTTAATCCCTTGGTGGGAGGAGAGGGGCGGGGGCAGGACGGCGCCGCTGCTGGTCTGTCGTCGTCGGCCAAGAGCTGGGCGCAGCAGGCTGAGGAGACGTACCAGCTCCAGCTAGCTCTGGCGCTTCGCCTCTGCTCCGAGGCGGCCTGCGCGGAGGACCCTAATTTCTTGGACGCAGCAGATCAGATGGTGCTGCCGGAACGTGCTGCTCCTGCTTCCTTGTCCCATCGGTTCTGGGTTCGGAGACATTTTCATCATCTCTGTTATCTGTTTAATTTTTAATTTTTGCTGCTATTAATCTTATTTTGTTAATGCCATAGGTTGTCGGTTAGCATTAAACTATGACAAATGTTTAATAAATGAATCTAATAAACTATTGTGCTAATGTTAGGTTATTCAATACAGGGTCCGACTATAAAGTCTTGACAAGAACCGCTACATCTCTAGAATTCGGGTATAGTGTTAAATATACAAGAGTTTGCGTTATAGGATCCGACTGTAATATGTCAGCGGACCACTGCATCTCCATGAGAATTTGGATATAGTGTTAAATAGGTAAGAGTTCTCACACCATACGTTGGACAAAAACACATATTATAAGAAAATGATAGCTTAAGATTTGGAACATTGAACATATGAACCGTCACGGGTAAATCAATGGAGGTAGTAGATGTGATAATTAGGAGAAGAATTAGTATTTTGTGAGGCAAAATGGGTAGACGAGAAGGCAAAGATGATAGAGAACTCAGATTTTATGTTATGGTATACATGAAGGAGTAAAACAATATATGAAGTGGGTATTGTTGTAGATAGTTCGTTAAAGGATGAAGTTGTAGGAGTAGTTAGCAAAAGAGATAGAATTATATCCCTTAAGATAATAATGACAAAAGAAACTATGAACGTAATTAGCATATATGCACCATAAGTAGGATTAGATGAAGTTGCTAAATCAAAATTTTGGGGCGACTTAGATAAAACATTACAAAATATTCCGTCAAATGAAATGATTTTAATAGGAGGTGATCTAAATGGGTATGTCGGAGTAAAAAATAAGGAATACGAGAGGTTATATGTGCTTATAGGTTTGGAGCGAGAAATGAAGAAGGAAAAACTATATGGGATTTTGCGATAGCATATGACCTTATATTAGCTAATATGGCTAAGAAAAGAGAACACTTAGTCACGTTCACAAGTGAGAATAATAAAGGCCTCGTGCTAATGAAGATAAACCCATGATCTTTTCCATCTCTTTCTAATATATCCCAACAATCTTTCCCTCAAATGAATGACTACCATTATTCTTATGGTCTGGGCCTCTTCGTGATCATCCAATCACCCTGACCCGTTTTAGGCCTCCCCGCGAGCATGCTCTAGGCCTCCTTGCAAGCATCCTGTCACCTTGACCCACTCGGTGCCTCTCCGTGCTGTCACTCCTGATCTGCTTTAGGCCTTCCTGTAAGCATTCGGTCACCTTCGGGCTTCTCTACGAGCATTCGGTCACTCCTTACCCGCTCCAGGTCTCCCTGCAAACATCACTCTTGGCCTCCCCGTGAACATCCACCTGCTCTGGGCCCGCCCGCAACTTTGTTCAAGGTTGCCCAATATGACATCTGGTCTGGACCATGACTCTGACACCATTTTTTGGACCTAAAAGAATTAGAATATCTCCACAATGACATGACATTGCCCACTTTTGGCCTAAGCCCTCGTGGTTTTATTTTTGGGCTCTACCTAAAAGGCCTCGTACCAATAGAGTGCAACCTTGCAACCCCAACAAAAAGACATACACTATTAAGTAAGGAATCTTGGGGGTGGAATGAGAAAATATAAGAGAAAGTAAGGAAATACGAACAATTTATAAGGAATTATATATTTGTAAGAATGAGGAAAACTTAAAAGAATATACAATAGCTAAGAAAGAGGCTAAGTAAAGAATGAAATTTTTGGACAATTATATCAAAAATTCGATACAAAAGAAGGGGAAAGAGACATTTATAGAACGACTAAAGTAAGAGAAAGGTAAATAAGAGATATTATTTAAATAAAATGTATTAAAAATGAATGCAATAGGGTACTAGTAAATGATAGAGAAATAAAAGAGCGGTGGAGGAGGTATTTTCATCAACTTGTTAATGAAGGTTCAACTGACCAACTTAATTTAGGTAATTTAAGTAGGTCAAATGAGTATAGAAATTTAAATTTTTATCATATAATTTAAACTTCAGAAGTAGAACAAGTTTTAAATGAGATGCATAATAGAAAACTATTAGACTAGATGATATTCCGATAGTGGTATGGAAGTGTCTAGGGAAACAAGGTATTAAATGACTTATAAAATTATTTAACATGATATTGAAAAGGAAAAAAAATGTCTAATTAACATGATATTGAGGACCAAAATTTTGACCTACAGTCTTTGAATTAGCTTTGTCTGCCCTCTCTCTGCCCTTGAGACTTTTCCATGAAATCTTTATGTGCTCAACTAGGTTTGTGCTTGAGTGTCCAACACTTCATCCTTGAAATCTATAAAGATACAATTGCTTGATCTTCTGCCAATGCAGGTGCAAAGACTAAAATACTAAGAAAAGAACTGAGATAGTGGGTTATGGGTCATGAGGCATTGCTTTCAGTAGTTATTGGACAAAAGTGTTGCCACCACTTCAACACCAGGAGATGTCTCCTTGGATTCATGCACCAAGTATGGCAGGAGAGGCAACAATGTTGGCATTCGTATCTGAGGCACTAAAGGAGCATGAGGGAAGGAGCTCACTATTAGTTTGTCGAGAATACAACATTAGAGTCTTCCTTCTCCCTATCGTCTATTATAGGGATTACATGGGAAAAGAGGTGCAAAGGTGAAGATGATGAGTGGTGTCCGGATTCCTAAGCATTGGAGGTATGAATGATTTGATACCATGATATGAGAAATGAGATAGAGAGTGTAAACAAATAGAAGAAGAGTGAAATAGTTCTCAACACCTCATCCTCTACTCTAGATTATCTCATAAAGTTAATAATGAATCTTATATTAAGTCTTTGATGGAATATAAATTAGAGTCAAGTTTTTCTTTCTTGAAATATAATGTTGCTTGGTAGGCTCATGAGCCTTGGGCAACGGTAAAGTTGCTACAGTGTGATCTCGATGTCACGGGTTAGAGTTGCGGAAACAATCTCTTGTAATGTAATGTAGGATATGACTGCGTACAATATATCCAATGTGTTCCGACTGGACTTGCATTGGCAGGAGTTTCAAGACTGCCCTTTTTGTTTTTTTTAGTAGGCTCATGCATTGTTAGCACCCATAGAGCTTTCAAGTGTACAATTGAATTGGATCATTATTATTTTGTTACACCAATCTAAACCTATTTACTTCATCGCTATCAACAGATCGTGTTAGTCCTACTATGAGGCCTCAATTACATGTATCTTTTCCTTCTATCGACACTATATTACTAGAATGTTTCAGATTTTTTAATTCGCTCTTTTCATTAATTAGAATTTCATTTGCTCTCCTATTCTCACACTTTAATTGAGTTAACTTATCTAATTATAAAATTGTCATTTCTTAATATGCTCATATCATCTAAGTTTACATTCTCTCATTTGATGATTGATAGTTATATGTAATTGCTCCTTAACAACAATTTTTTTTCATCTTCTTTAGTAATTATAGACATTCATTTTTAACATTTTCTGCCTCATACTGCATTTTCTTTATATTTGTTACTTTCTAGCAATTCTACAATCCAGCCTATAAGTAGGATGGGTTGTACCATAAGTCTATAAATCTGTCCTTATATCTTTAGGGCAACATGACAACTACATGAGACTCCAACACCCTCTTAACCGTTTAACTTATTGATAGATCATAGTCCAGAATTTATTCCAGCTATCAAACTTGTCTTGTGTATAGTATCTGGTCTCTTCCTTAACACTTGATAGAGAACATGTAACAATTGTTCTAATGGTCATTTTAACCAACAAAATCTGTAAGTCAAAATCATGGTCCTATAACATTTCCAAGCATTGAATGGGGGATCATACTGCACTATTCCATCCCAATGTTGTTTTAGACCATCCCACTCCTAAGATGCAATCCTATCCACTTACAAAAACTTGATTTGGATGTTATAGCTAGGCTCTATTTCATAGTTTTCCCCCTCCATTGTGACTGATGTGATCATAGGGAATACAATTCTAATGTTGAAAATTATCCATCCATTGATGGTATGTTGTCTAGCACAATCACTAGTTTGTTGCTTTGTTTCCATGTTTTCTTTGATGATTAAACAAATCAAAACTAACTAACAAAATGCGAAAATCAAGTAGAAGAGTGAACTAAAATATGTAATTGTTCAATTGCAGGAATTCCTCCAAAAGAAAGCTTGTCCCAGTAGCTTTCATGCATCAAGCCCTGAAACATAGAGATTGAGAGAGTTGATATGGAGAAGATATAGAGCTTGAGGGAGAATAGAGATGGTTAGGAAGGGTTTTTATAGTGTCATAAAAGGTTTTTCAAGTTGAAATACAACTAAACTTCCTAAGTATCTAACATTGTCTTTTCTCTTTCCCTTGAACTTTGAGTGAAAAGATGAGCCATATATTTTCACAAAAATCAAATCTTTAATTATGTCTTTGTTTTCTTTTTCACATGAAATCTTAGTAAAGAATGTATTACGTATGGAAGTTGTCACTCTGACTCATCTAATATCGTGGTTCTGCATTTGCCAATATATTGCAAATTTGCTTTTATTCCTTTTATGAATGTATGTCCTCACATGTTTTAATCTTTAAACCTTTCTTCCTTTTATTTATTGTACTTAGCCATTATGTTTCAAATGGAAGCATTGATTTTGTACATGTTGATATTTGGCAAAAATAAACAACAGTCATTTACTCCAACAGGTAAATGGATGTTTATCTTACCATGATAAGATTCCAGACGGATTTTACCTAATTCAGGGAATGGATCCATTTGTGTGGACCTTATGTACAGATGTGGAAGAAGAGAACCGAATTCCATCAATTGAGTCATTGAAGGTTGTTCACCCCAGTGACTCATCCATTGAAGTAGTTCTTATTGATAGGCAGCACGATCCAGACCTAAGGCATTTGGAAACAATTGTAGCTGGCCTTTCATGTAGCTGTACTACAGCAAAAGATGTGGTGGAGCAGCTAGCAAAGCTTGTTTGCACTCGAATGGGGTAAATCTTTGGAGACTAAGTCTATTGGTTAAGTATGTGGTTTTATGTCTTTAGTAATTAATTACCCATTTGCATCACAAGGGGTATTGCTTTTAATGGAGAAGATGCTCTTCTGCATTGCTGGAAGGAGTGTGGTGAGACTATCAAGGCTAGTTCATGCTCTATTGTCCTTCCAATGGGAAAGCTATCGTTTGGTCTTTGCAGGCATAGAGCATTGCTTTTTAAGGTGATTTTAGTATACATGTTTGCTCTAATTTTACTTAATGAGTCATTCTAATTGATGATTCTAATACTGTTGCCATTCTAAGCTAAATTTTCCAGGCAAGAATGTTTAGAAGTATGCTATCTTAATGAGTGCTATTTGCTTTATTAGCGTTATCATGCTTTTGTTTGTTTCATGCTCATGTGTCTTGACTAATTAGTTGTATGAGTTTTCATCTTAGGTTTTAAAAGGTGTCAAGATTTTTACCGCGCATTACCGGATGAAATTTAACTCAGCCTTAGGAGAATTATCCCTTATTTCCTGTAGAACTTTGTGAAAGAAGAACTTGATTTATTACATGAAAGAACCCATATTTATACAAAGTTAGGGTTGACCTATTATATGGAAATAAATTAAAATTTAATCTAAAATATCTCTAGACATATTTAGAGATATTCAAACTATTCCTATCCATGCCTAGGGATATTAAATTATCCCTAGCCATATTTATAATATTCTAACAGTGGTGAAATCAAAATACTAAAATTTTCTTCACACACTGAACTTTTTATAATCTCTCTACCTTCCGATTTAGATCACTCTACCTTCCTTCTGTGATCTCTTTGCCTTCTAATTCAGATCACTCTATCTTCTTTTTATGATTTCACTGACTTCTTTCTGTGATCTCTCTACCTTTCACTTTGATCACTCTACATTCTTTCTGATTTCTCTTTGTCTATTTGATCAACCTTTATGACCGCAACCGTAAACCTTTCTTATTTTTTCATTCTGACTAGTACTTAATTCACAGGGAATCTTTTATTACTTAATGACACATTTGTGCACTTGCAGAAATATCGCTATCAAGTTTTTAGTGTCATTGTCGAGGATTGTGTCAATCAATATTAGTTGGATAGCACTATGGTTAATCTAGATTTCTTTTCTTTTTCTCTTTTTTGTATTTTTTTCTTGTAATAGCATGCCTTTCTCTTTCAGAAAAAAAATCAATTCAAAATGTATTGGGTGTCTTGATTATTTTATATCTCCTATATCAATGTATCATGCATGATTACCCCTTATGTCTTGTGATTTTCTCATTATTGTTTCAAGTAAGACTAGAAAATTTATTTCTATTCAAATATGGATCCATTATTTTGACAAATTAAAGGCTTCAATGAGACTTATAATTTTGGAACTGATCAAGTAAAGTAATCTTATAGAGTTTGTGGAAGCTCATCTCATCTGATTTGTTTACACCATATTTTTCAACAAGTTAATATTGTACCTACCACAACAACCACAAAAATCTAATTTGGATAAGATGATAGAGAAATTTATATCCATCGAATCTGAAATTTGGATAGCAATAAGTTATGCACAAAACAATTTCTAATACATCTGATTATACTTGGATGGATCATTCAGGGTTCGAGTATGAAGCTACGTAGCAAGATATTCCTGATCCATTTCAACGCTACAATCAAGTTCGGATATGTCATCAACATTTTGATTATAGAGGAATAAAATGTGCTTATTAAACAAAATTTATTGTTTATATTTTTCCTACAAAAATTAAACAAACCTTATAGGATTATGGGAAGCACTATTTCAAGGAGAGAAAATAAATTGAATATTCATATATGATGATATTTTATTTTAATTATTTTATCATACATTGAATATACAACTCACAATAATTTATTACTGACTATTTTTTTTATTAATATTAATTTAATTTTTATATTATCAAAAAATGAAAAGGTTGTTGTGCATGGTGTACAACATTTAATTTAAAATTTTAATATATAACTAAAGTTAAAGTTATATTTTTATATATAACTAACGTTAAAGTTATATTTGTTACTGATCTAACAACTTGGTGTCAAATATATTGGTGTAGGTTACTTGACAGTTGTAAGATCCTGGTAAATAAAGTCAGATAACGAAAAACCTTAGTGAGTGAAACTAGACAATTATGAAGTCCTGATTTGAAATCAAGCAGAAGCTAATTCTTGATTGGGAACCAAGCAATAACCAAGTCTAAGTGTGTGGAATCAGCTAGGAGCCAATTAGTTAGTACAAGTCTAAGTGTATGGAATCAACCGGGAGTTCATTGCTTGGCAAACAAGTCCAATGCTTGTCCACCCAAACTAGATGGGTTAAAATCTAGTCAAGTGTGAGTAATTAGATTCTATATCTTACTCATTACGTGTAACAGCTGTAGGGAAACAATTTGACGGTTCCTGATGACCGAAAGAAGTTCGAGGTGATTACTGGTGATAATTCTTGGTGAAGGATATCAGAGGGTCTAGGCAACCGTAAGTAGGTCGAGGCGACCGGAGCGTACGAGCGACTAGAGCATCTTCCAGGCAACCGGGTGATGAAGTTTATCAGCAATCCGAGCGAGTCAAGTCAATATCAATTTTACCCCTATCCAGGTGAGGAAAGGGTTTACGAGAAATCAAGAAGCTTCATTAATATTATCTGATGGATAAAAGTTATAGCCACGTTAGCACAAATACAGATGCCCCAAGAGCCTCTAAGCGACAAAGAGTGCTATAAAAGAAAATTCTAGGCAGAGCTTGAAACTCACCAATTCACGATCATTCTTCTCTGTTCTTGTGCTCCTATGCTCTCCTGTGCTTTCTATGTTGCAACACATTACAACTCTACGCTTAAGTTTTGATCAGCAAAATCTAGAGTACTTCATTTTATAATTATAATTGTGCCTAATTTTTAGATTATTTTTCTATAAGATTTCTCCACCTAAGAGAAATTAGAAATAAAAATCATATAGCACATGTAGTCGCTGCATTCCAGCAGCTTTTATAATCATGAATGGGTCTATTGGAATCGAACATGACAAAAAGCACAACTAAAAGGTTATGAAACCAGCTGAAGAAAGTGCTTAATAATTTTTTTCAAATGCCAAAAAGTATAAAGAAAAAAAATACTCAATAGCAGTTCAATCATTTCTTATTGACAGTGCATGGCAATTTTTGATGCATACACATGAAGCACATCAAATCTTCTCAGTGTAAATTTTGCATATATTGTGATGCCATATAAATTGAAAGCAATTGTGAAGGATTGTGCACAAGAATGAATGAATTAGGATTACAATTGATTGATTAATACTGAGAAAAACTACTTACAACTGTGTTAAAAGCGTTCAAAAAGTAGCCCACTTCTGTTGTTAGACTTAAGTTGTTTACCAATAATCTACAGTATCTCACCTTTCTGCTTGCTGACACAAGCAATCCGGCATCGGAAAAGTGTATAAGGATGCATCTGGTTTTCTCAAACTGATGCCCTTCACGTCACTGTGATGCAGAACTTCCTGCATATTACGTTTGAACCTATCCCATCTGCAAATCAAGAGAACGTCGTCTACATAACATTATGTCCACACTGAATGAAATATGATTAGAGACTAATGTGTAGTAAAATCTTTTACTAGTTGTGTTTGTTAATAAAGGCCTACTTCTGATACTTGTATTCACATGACGGAATTATACATTATTATGTGAAGACCAACATTTTAGAGCTAACATGACGTGGCATCTTAGAGATGGATGAGTAAGATGAAACTCAAAAATATTTGTATACTTCCAGCTCAATTATCATTCAGGAGAAATAACACGTGCATCACCTAAAGATGTTTGTATCTTGAAACAAAGAAATTGGCTAATAATAATCAGAAATTGTAAGAAATAAACTGCAGTTACACTGTGAGGACAAAAATTGTAGAGATATGATTGACAGATTATTTAGCTTTGGTATCAATGTAAGCATAGTAGATTGGTTCTTGTAATTAATTCATGTTCAAGCAGACATTTATAATTCATTGTACCAAAGATTTGATCAAAAGAAATATAAAAAATGCCAAAGGTAATGGAAAAAGATAAAAAGGAAATCAATTGACAAGATAATTCATGATGTTTTATGGATCAGAAGTAGCCCATTCATCAAACACAGTAGTTATGATATGAGTCATGAAATTTAATACAAGTTCATGAAGCAAAGCACAGTTCTAGCAATGCTGTAGAATAGGCTTCGTGGTTTGATCACGCTGGAAATCCAGCACATAACAAAAACAACTACCCAATGCAAGAATTAATAAAATTGAAAAATACATTCAGCAATTGGAAAAATAAGTCAGTTATTGAACTAGTAATTGAGTTGCAAACGAGAACATTCTTAATTCTTGTCATGATATTTCTTCTTTACATTAGCCTGATATATTCTTAATTATTGAACTACATTACATATCTTGTGTCTTACATTGGACATGACATATTCATGCAAGACAGAAAAAACTAACTATTTTTTATATTAACCTGATCTAGCACCTCTACATGCAAAAGGTGAAAACCTGAAATTACTGCCTTATTTATGTGGCAAAAAAAAATAAGGAAGTAATTTCAGGTTTTCACCTTTTGCATGTAGAGGTGCTAGATCATGTAATATTTAGCTATAAGGGAAGGAAGAGAAAGGAACTGATAAAGGCCATGTAATAACCTTTACCAAGCAACATTCTGAATAAATGTTGTTACCTAATATAAGGGTTGTCAAATGAAAACACCAACTTTCTCTTGTCGGGATTTATTGTTTTTGAGTGTCCATTAAAATAGCGTCTGTGTCCCATCAAGAAGTGAGGGAAATTTCCTCCTTGAGTTGTTACAAAAACTTCACTGTGAGCACAGATACTATAATCAAGTGCTGCCAACCGTGATGAGTGTCCCTAGGGGAAAGGATTATACATTTAGATTGAATAACAAATTAAAAAATCAGCATAAACTCAAGACACAGTTATCTAAGAAACTATTATATGAAACAAGATATTTTAATGAATGGTAGATATATAAAGCAATGAGTAAATATAGGCAACAGACACACACAAAAAATAAATATATAAAATCATGCTCAGACATTATTGTGCCATAAAAATGATTAAAACCATTAAAATACCTTGAAAGGTGCAAGTTCATATGTTGAAGCTAGGGTATCCTTGGTCTCTAAGAGTGGAAATAGCTGATGGAGAGGAGCCATATATTTTTCTGTATTATATATCTTTCCAGAGGCAACGTATACTAATGTATTGTTATCAAATCCCATGCCTCGAAGCATCATTCCAACCTGGAAAACAACAACATTTAGTTAACTGGCTGACAACAATGAAGAAATATGTGAAAATTGTCAATGCCAAGCAGTTCTTCGATATAAATAAACTGACTAAATCATGTGTGAGAGGAGAAAATCAGACATCAAAATGATCACACAAGTAACTGCCTTGCATGCAAAAGCACATCGTTTTAGTGTGTCATATTAAAGACCTAAAATAAAATGTGTCAAAAATTGATCCTATGATCTAAGAGCCACTGTAATAGTGTGTGCCTTTATAGTACTGAATATTGACAAGGAACCCATATAATTCACATTGAATTGTAGGCTTACAATTATTCCTTAGAAAAAAAATGAAGGGTACTGATAAGAGTATGATTAACCCTATAGACCAACCTATAGAAGGTTTCTTTTTAATATAATTATGACACAATGAGGAAAAACTGAATTTCATCAAGGAGAACCTAACAATTGCACGATATATAAATTTTATTACTAGAGATAATTGGAACTATAAGACAAGATAGTTACATGATACTTAGAATCAAAGATAGTAGCTCAAGTAGAAAAAAAGATCATTGCTGAAAATTCATCAATATAAATTTGCATAAAGCATACAATTTTAGTAGTAGAGCTTATTTGAACTGTAAAGGTAACATTGTCATGCAAATACTTGGAATAAGGATTATAACTCCATGGCAGAGTGTGGTTTCTTGCACAATGTCACTGTTCCATGTCGCCAAGTGGCCAACATAATAAAAAAATATTCCATGTATGCATCCAGCACAAATTACTACAGGATAGGCATGCCATTTAACACAAACACAACAGACATTAGTAAATGGTTCTTGCCTACACTGTAGGCCTAAACTAAAGGCCAATTTTTAATAGACATTTTCCACAGACTTATCACATGATAATGCTGGAAGGAAATAGGTATAGAACCTCTAGCGGTGTTAAGGGGCATCTCCCATTCCTTCTGTTAGCTTCTGGGCTAATAACTCGACCAGGCCTATTGAATTTCCCTCTCCAACCTCTTTCGCGAGCTTTATTCATTTCATCTTTCTCTAGCTGGCCACCATCATAAGTACAGCATGAAAAAGCTACCATATCCTGAAATGTAAAATGTCCAATATTTCAATTGGCCAAAAGGTCATTAACAAATTTTTTGCAAGAATATCACAAACGACCTGTTCGAACCGAAGATGCACTGAGATGTACTTCCCACCATTTTTTGAACTGTTTGTTACCATTCTGTCTACCATTTTTTCTGCAAGCGCCCTTATTGGTTGAGAAAACCGCAGTGCTTCAAAATTGGTCAAACATCTCAACGCTTGGATATTGGGTGGAACGGAATGAGCCAATCTATTAGAGAAGGGCGCAATTCGTATGGCTCTGAACAAAAACACAGAAGTAAACATTAAAATCGCAAAAGAACAACAGTCCAACATTTTTTAAAGCCTAGACAATTCAAATTTGAATCAGTATCTGCACAATGTTATATGATAATCGAATGGTCAATTATTTAATTATTCATCTATTCAATTTTCAAAGAAGCAATGGAACCTTCAAGACTCTGATTGAATCTGTTTACAAATGGTTAAAATTGTGGGCAATTACCTAACTGTGTCTAATGAAGTTTAAACAATTAGGATCCATGCATTAAAGAAAACTTAAGCTTGAATCAATTTGGATATGAATCTTAATTATCACGAGGGACTGAATTTGGATCCACATTTACATGTGACATACAAGAGAACATAGCTTATAAACCAAGCGAATGGAAAATATCAGAATAGATTGTGTGCATACAAATACTCAATCAAACATATATGACAAAATAAACAAAATGAAAGAACTTCACAAGTAGCAGGATGATATAGTAAGAAATATGAATACAATTGGAAAGATATTGACGGGTAGGATGCAGCAAATTCCTTGAAAAATTTTCTACCAAGCCTAAAGGCTTCTTTTCCATTCGAGTCAAACAAACCAAAAGCCTTAACCATAATTAGTATATAAAGGTAATCTATAAAAATGATTGGGTAAGAAACGAGAGAGAAGGGGAATATTTTACTTTAAACATTAAGCACATACCCAAATTCTATCAGTTTTGGCAGAACCTTCTCCAGATAATAAGTCTTTGATTGCAGAGCCCTACTTCTCATATTTAAAATATTGCTAATGTTGTTGTCAAATCGCTCCAATATATCTGGAGGAAGCTCTTTTACCACTCTTACATGATCTTTCAGGATCTCAGTGAAGTACTCTTCATCAAATATATCCCCAAACTTGCTACAAGAATCAAGACAAGCAAAATCAAGACAGTATTTAAGTGTACTCTTTCCAGAAAAGAAATATCCAACAACTACAGTCATATTTCACTAAAATAACAAAGTAAGAAAACCAAACTCTGGATATTAAATATAACCACATAAAGCCAAATTAACCATGAGAACCAACAATTTAATTGTCGATGAAGATTAACTTACAAAATCATAGTCCCACATGAAAAAGTGGTATTCTGTTAATGGAGCATGGACACCCATGATTAGAAGCATTAGCACTCATTGATGGTAAGATGGTAAGAACTAAGATGTAATCTCTAAAGTATCATGCCATAGAAGAAAAATACACTCAGTATCCTTTTGTGACCTAATTCATCATATATATTAGATATCGTAATAAATAATTATTAAATAATAATTGTTATTGGAGAATTGGTGATATGGGAATTTTCAAGAATTTTAAGAAATTTTCTAGGAATTAATTGGAGGTCGTATGGTGGGTTTCGTGGGGATGTCTTATAGGCCTAAGAAAAGCCTGTTTGGAATACATAATTAAAGAGGGAGTTGATTAAGGAAAGTACTTAGGATTTGATTAAGGAAAACGTATTTATATTAAAATCTAAGCTTAATTCCTAATTCCTCTTCTCCTCTCCTAAACCTGATCGGCGCCGCCCCGATTCGCCCGACGCCACTGCTCCCATCCCGATCGACGGGTGCGGAGCCGCTCAACACCGCAGCCGAGGCCACGCATCGCCGATCCCCGATCAAGCCAGAGAAAATCCTTGGTCAGTGCTTCTGATCCACCTATCGCCTTCTGCCTCACGACGCGATCTCGCCGTTAAGGTGACAATCGCATCCGACACCGCCTCCTCCTCTCCGTCACCAGAGCAGATCGTCAACCAATGCCAGTCGAGACTCCATCCATCTCCACCTTCGAATCGTAGCCGCTGTTCGGGCTGATCGTCGGCCAAGAGGGGGGCAATCGGACATTAGTCATCGCTGCACTTGTGCACCACAGTTCCACCACCGGAACCCCCGATTCCAACTAGCAAATGCCGGAGATCTATTATCACCTTCTTCGCTGTGTTACGAACACCGTAACTTGGATTGTTGGTGGTTGCTGTTGTGTAGCCACCGGTCGCCGTTCTTCCAGTCATATGAAGGTAGGGTATGCTCTCCCTATCTTGACTTTGGGTTCTATTCAATTGTTGATTAGGGTCCTCATCCGATTTTATACAACTACAGACCATTTCAGCGTTTTTGAATTCCTGATCAGAAAGTGGTTCTTCGGCAATGATTCCTAGAAGAAAGATCCCTTGGCTGTGAATCATCAAATGAGGCACTTAAATTGGGTAAGTGTGGTAATTGTTGATTTATATGTAGCTTAAACTATTAGAATGTAATATGGTTAGGATATTGCTCCTACCATCTGATCATGGATTTAAAATTAAAGGGCTGCTCGAATAAATAGGAATTGCTAGATAATTTGATGCATGGATTCTTTAGGATACTTGATGAATTAAGGTGTAAGAGATAATAAATTGATAGATTGATTGATTTGTTGAACTCATGTTTTGATGGGATAATTGAAGCTAGTTTAGATTAATTAAATGGAGTTATTTATAGCATGATTAAGGTTAATTGGAATTGATTCATGATTAGCTTAGTACAATTTGATTAAAGGTTTATTGGAGGATAATTAATTTAATCCGAAGGTGGAAGGTTTAGATTTATCAAACCTCATTTGATAAAGAAATGTGTAGGCTTACCTAGCCTAATGCGGTAGTGATGTAATTAAGTAATTACTGGATTCTCTACATAACCTAAACACTTGGTGGATGGGCTAGGACTGAGTTAGATCCGATGGGATCAAGTAAGAAATTAACCAAGGGTTAAGAGATAAAATTTGAGAATTAGATAAATAATTCAGACTGTAACTTAGTGCTTGTAGCTTATGTAATTAGTTTAATTACACATGGTTGTAGGGTCTTGATTTGTGACGAGTTGTGTGACGTGGGACTTTCCTCGACACGCTCATCTTATTTGAGGCAGGTATTTCTTACTTGAACTCTAAGTAGATCGTTGATATTTGTGCATGGTTATTTTATCTAATGAGTAGGACTGCTTTACTTTAAATCTACTTGTCGTTGTTATCCTGTTTAATACTTGGTGCTTGATTTTTGAGATAGTCTGTTATATATATATACAATCTTATCTTTGAACATCTAAACTCTGTAGAGTTTTTACAAGCATATTATATAACATAAGATATGTTATGTTGGTTATGCATATGCATGTAGTGTGTGCGTGTGTAGGGTGTGTACTACACAAGTTAATCTCGATTGATTATGTATATATTGTGGCGTAATCATTTGGGTGTGCCGTTATATATCTGTTTACATATTACCCTAGTGGTGATTAGTAAATCCCTATTGAACTTGATCACACATAAAGACCTAGGGGTTGAGTAATTCGTTATAGGATGTACCTATTTTGATTGGGTCATTGCATTGATCACCACGTATGTGTTGTTGAGAATACCTGATTGGATCTTTAAATACATATAGATATATGTGAATGATAGACCGTAGTTTCGGGATTTGTCTTTGTGCCTAGCGCATTGACGTTGACTACAGTTTGAGACAAAGATTACAGTATCATGTACATCATATGCACCGTTACATGCTGATAATCAAATGTCTCTTTTGTGGTTGAGTAAGTTGTCAGACATATTCTGCTGGCCTTCTGGCCACTCACGGGTAGTGATTATGGAGTCTATGGTGCAGCTTGTCATGTAGTGCCCTTCTTGACCGCTTAGTAGTAGCGGCGTCGGAGTTGCATGCATACAATGGACCTCTTTGTTATAGCTAGATAGCTACTCAGCATCTTGCCTAACTGGCCACTCAGATGGTAGTGGTAACTAGAGTCATGAGCAGTTATCATAGTCTTGCCCACCCAATCACACAGATGTTGTGATGACTAGGAGTGGAGTGTAGGAGTGATGCATACATAGCATATGCATAGTGTTGGTCCCCTGGGAAGTTTTGATGTGACCAACTAAGTTAGGATTAGGTCCTGCGTTTGATCTAATCCTGTGACTAAGTGTGCAGGAACTTATGATCTAGGAAGTCGAGCGAAAGACGCAGCAGACGAGAAGGATGGCGTGGAAGAGTGAGCCGACGGGCTCGGCGCATC
>JBBPFP010000126.1:3249989-3262528 GCA_037974795.1 Kaempferia galanga | reverse complement strand
CGGTAATCTTAGTTTTAGAATTTATACCATACGAAAATAGTATCGTCACTATTAATTATTAAAATATTGTCCAACACTAAGTGGTGTTATTATTTAAGTACAATATATCACAATGATTAACCGAAAAGGTAAAATAGAAAATAAACAAAAAAAAAAAATCCACAACTGTAAATGCGTAGTCTTTTGGTCGATTGCTACTTTTTTATTCGATATCTATTTGTAAGCTTTTTGCATTTTTAGTTGCTCTGGTTGGGAAGAATTTGTGGATGGTTTTCTAGCAGAGGCGAGGAGAAGTGATAAATTGTAGAATGAAAGCAAACGAGACGACGAGTGAGGCAACAACTCGACTCTCGAGAAGAAGATCGGACGGAGGTCGATGGCGGAGTACCAGCTACAGCAGTTGGGACAAGCGGTGCTTTTTCTCGTCTTCTTCTTGCCTTAACTGCAATCTTTAATTGCTAGTGTTGGAAGGTGGAGCTCTGATGGTGGTCCATTATATTATTTCACGGGCTCCAAAGTGTCTGTTACTCTGACAACTATTGCTTTGTGCTCTAACTCCTAAGGATGTGACTTCTTCTGTAATAAGTAAATAAAAGGAATTAAATCAGTGAAATAGTGGTTCAAACTGTGCTTGATTCACATTTATTTACAAATTTGAACTCATTCAGGTTTTACTCGAGCTGAGTTCGTTTAAGTATAATTATCGAATTTTGAATTTAAACTCGTTTTTTTTAAATGTTATAATTTTAAACTAATTCTTACCAAGTTAAATACCAAACTTATTTACGAAGAAAGAAAGGAGGATATAAGAAGAGGGAACTTACCTTTTATTACTTCTCTTTTTCATTGTATTCCACCCAGTAGTGGCACCTTGGAATTTTCTTCTTCTTCCTCCGCCTTTCCAAGTAAACATAACCTAAGTGTTAGAGAAGATTAAGAATTTGTTCACTTGAAAAGGAAAGGGAGATGGATGAAAAGGTGAAAAAAAAGGGATATGAATAAAGGAAAGACCAAGGTTACTAAGAGCAACTAATAGGGGAAAAAACTAATATGGTAGAAAATGGAGTGACTTTTTACCATACACATCCATTAATATTGGAATGAGTCAAAAAAATGGACCCTATCTACTTCAATTGCAAATTTATTATATACTTGATGCATCAGTCGACTGAATCTTATCAAATTTAAACAATGCATTTATCTAACTTGATCTTGATCGTCAAATAAATCGTAGATCTAGACCGCATATTCATTCGCGGCCTATAAATAGGCTCGATATGAAAACTTTCAAACTTACGAATACAATAATAAACTTTAGATTCTTTCCCGTGCGTGTTTAGAATGACGACTAGCCGTCGGGACATGAGGCTTTCGAGATGCAAGACCATCAATAAAGTTTGCGAGCTTAAATTCGTCTATGTCCCTTCCTCTTCTTGGTGTTTCACTGAGGTAAGCCTTTGTTAGCATTGAAAGAGGTGGGTTTTTGTTTGTGGAAATGAATGTTAAGCAAGAACATAGGTGTGATGCTTTTTAAGCCAACAACAATGTTAAGCGGCCAAAGTGACAACCTCATCAATTCAAGAATTTCTATTATATTTTTCTTGCTTTAACTTAGAAGAAGATAAAGGGTGAAGACAAAAGTAATCCAATATAAGACGTAAGCTCCCTCAATTGAAAGAATGAAAAGTCCATGCGTGTGTGATATAGTAGTAAAATACTCAGAAGAACAATAAAAGAATCATAGTTCAAATACAAGAAGTTAAGTTTTAAGTATACATAAATTGTACTTTAGATTTATTCAGTAAATGAATCGAACGCTATTTACTATCAAAAGTAGTCGAACGAAGCCTGGATTTATGGATTATAAAACCAATATATATAATAGAGAACATTTGAAGGGAACAAGAGAGGACCCTTTTCCACTTTATCTACAAGAGAAGTAAATTAATCTCTTGCTACTCGGTTCATAACTCGGTAAAATTAATTGGAAAGTTTGGTTAAATGCTATAATGTACAAAGATTAGAAGGTTCATTATAACAAGAATCCTTTATAAACTCAATTAGCCTATCCCTGGGGTGGCCGGTCCGACCCCACGGAAATTTTCCACCGACCACCAAAGTAAATCGGGAAGCATTCGCGGCTAACGGCCCAAAAGTCCAGCACCCTTAGTTGTAAATTCCATTTGAAATAACAAGAATCCTGATGTACCCCAAGGATTCAAAGGTTCATCACTAGTATGCCCATATTATTATTATTTTTTGTTAATTTAATTTTCTGTTCTTCAAATCAACTAATTTTTAAGGTGATTAGTCCAACTTCACAAGAATTTTCCATCAATTACCAGGAAAAATCCTAAAATATAAGTAATTTCTCATTCGACAATAATAAATCATAATAAAGAACCAAACCATAAATATTCAAGTATTTGAGACTTATTGAGCACCTCTCCAGCTACATCTGAGCCCGGGGCATTTCTAAACCTAATTGTGAATGTAGAGAAGTGTATAGCAAACCAATAACTCTTTTGTGATATAACTTTTCTGTCGATAAGGCTGGCACGCATGCATTTATTCAGGATTGTGTGACTAACAAAAAAAAAAAGCTCTGTGCATTTGTGCTTATCCAACCGTGAGAGAAGAAGACAATAAATAAATAATTGACGAGCAGAAGAAAGCAGGACGTACCCACATGTTCTCTGTCGGGTCCTAGTGCCATTGGTATCAACGCCATGCATGCCTGTCTTCCCATCAATGTCCTTTATTGTGGTCCTCCTTCCACCAGCAGCATCAAACTAGACAGAATCTAGGAGATATAAAAAAACAAAACGGCTTCAAATCGCAAAAAAGTTAAAGCGTTTCTTTGTTCAATGAGGCCTTCAATCACTTGTCATTTTCAACCAACCACAGCATCTTATCGCATAGGGAAAAAATATTTCAATTCAGTGTAGTGGTGCAGCGAGAGCTTTGATGGAGTAAAAAAAGAGAACTGCGTTGGAACAACGGCACGCATGACACATGAGGAGAATTATTAAACAGAAAAAGGAAGATAAGTCAGTCATGCAGATGAATGTAAAGATCAGAGTTAATCCAACCCATAGATCAGAGTAATATTATGAAGAAGAAAAAGATTATTTCTACTTAAGAATGGAGAACACCAACATTCATACCTTTTTGTCAATGTCAAACAGGTCATTAGAGAAGTATAAACTTGCTGCATTGACGACCATCAAAGATAATTTGATAGTTAAAGTTCTTGATATGTCAAATTATGGAGATACTCATCCATAGTATAAGGGAGTTTTTCATAAACTAGCTGCATTGGCAAATCATCAAAGATAATTTGATAGTTAAAGTTCTTCATCCATAACAAAGTCGAAGCCAAAGAACCGGCAACAGGACGATGCTACCTAGTACAAGAACATTATTTCTCGGATCTATAGCCATCGCTTGTCGGCTATTTGCGGCAGCCAATGATTAGGAGTCGATTTCCTGCAGTGATTTAACCTTATCAATTTTGTATTTTCTGAGTTTTTTATTCACAACAGAATTTTCATCCAAAAAAAACTATTGTCAAGTTCGTGCTCTTGGCAACAACCAACATCTAGTTTGGTGGCAAATAACTGATTACACGTTTAACAGCAATCAGAAAATGCAGTAGATATTGAAACAAACGGCCCGTTTCAAATTGTGAACTAAGGTTCTATTCTACTCGCCATCAATCAAAATCATGACACATCAAAGTAATTGAAAATGTAATGATGGGCCTCCACCAAGTTCTAAGGAAGAGATAAACTTAGTTTTCATGAAGCTGGTTTCAGTAATCTCAATACCAATTGAAACTACTAATATTTATAAGTCATATTAATATCGACTGAAAATTTACTAATATAATATTAATACTTTACCAATTAATAATTTTGTAATATTGATTAGTAATTTTAACATTGACTAAAATTATCTGTATAAATACTAATAATTTTAAAATATCAAATACCTAAGACATCTATATGTTCTTCGTGAATACAAGATTTTACATTATAATTGTTTGCAGGTATATTGTATCCAATCGAAGTTAATAACTAACTAGTTCATGTTAATTAAACTGATGCATTTGCAAGTATTGTCTGTGCGCGCATGTAAAGGTACAAATATAAAATCAAACATTTGGTAAGTTGTACATCCCTCTATACCGTGTAGATGATTCTGGACTGATTTCAAGACCCCCTTGTACATGCCTAGTCCACATAGAATAATGAGCAGACAATATTTTATTTATTTAATGCCTAGTCAACTTAATTTGTTAAATTAGTTTTGATTCCCATGGCAGGGATGCAACTTTAACTCCAGTTTGGCAATTTTGTTTCCAGCCGATATTAGATATATCCTCAAACGTTTCTAGTGCCAACTTAGATAAAATTTTTATCAAAACAACTCAATTGTCATCAAAAGAAGTAAACTTGAACCTATAGACACTACAAAGTAGAGTTTTCCAGAAAATCACAAGAATACTAACAAACATGATTAGTAGTTCTATTTTATTTACTGGCATAAGGAACAGCAAAAAGAAAAGGTTGATACCGGCCTTAGCTCTGTAAAATTAAATGAAGTTCCTTGGCAAGTGCAATAATTAAGAGGTTCTAGTAGGAATGGAAGTGCACCTGGACATTTTAAAGCCATCGTTGAACCTGGTTCTTGAGCTCTCCAGAAGGCATCAGGCCGCTTGTTGGACGTACAGTAATGTTGTATGGGTGGTCACTATCAGAGATACTTTTCCTTTGTCCTTGTGATGGGCTCGAGGCTAGAGCATCTGAGCCTGGACCCAAATGAAAACATTGGCAAACGAAATAAATATCAGAAAAGAAAAAGGTTTTCGTATCTAAAGTGGGGCAAATTAACAGCAAAAAATAATAATAATACATAGTGTCTGAGCCACAATCAAGTTTCCATTACTGCTGGTTCCATAATTTTCTTTTAACACTCATGTTATAGAGGGAAATGTTCTGCTTAGCCATAAAAATAGATGCAGTGTTGACCAAGGAAACGTAACAAGGAAAGAAGTACAAGGAATGCTTTACCTACTGGTCTCGATATAAAGGCAGAAAGAACAAGATCAAACAAAATGCATTCAGCAAAACCATCATAGAATAGTTAAACAATAGAACAAATCCAGAAATGAATTAAGTTACCCTGTATTTTGAGTGACAATCATATCTTACTACAAAACCCCCAGTAATCAAAATGTCATCAGTGATTTCTGCTACAAGACAGCCCACTGGACTAACTGATACATGAACCATAACAACGGTCCATAAAAAAAATATTCATAACATGAAGATTCTGTCCCATTTGCATACAATTATGCTGACGTTAATCCAATTTGGCACCAAACACTTAAGAATTTGACGTCGACTCCAAATTTAGCACTTGTACCATGGAAAGCTGACATATGTATCACCTCTACTAGCTCACTATTTCTTAGCATCCCTGATACATATACGGGAGTATCCTCCATGGAACAAGCTTGCAGTATTCTACCTAGATCACTTTATACTTTTGTAAACACCTTGCTTCATCTTGTCTCTTCCTCCAAATAAATAGAATAAGGAGGAATGTAGGATAGAAGTAGGGCATGGCAGAACTGCAAACAAAGCAATAAGTTAAGCATTGGTACCTACATCTAGTAACTGATATTTTCTGGAGGATTAGGGTGAACAGGCATCACCTTACACCACATGGCAAGTTGAATGAAAGTGCAAGCACTAGATCACCAAAATAGTTGCAGTGTCTTGCTATACCCCTGAAAAGGAGATGATTAAGTATTAGGGTTTAGGCTACAACCGTTGAAACTAGTGATCTATAAAATTAAGTATTAGGATTTAGGATTCAGTGAGAAAGAAAACTCATTTTTAGAAAGAAAAATAAAACACAACTGAAAAGTGAGATGTAAGATCCAGCAAAACTAGTGTTTTATAGAATTAAGTGGGCATCAAAAAGGATAAATTATTCAAAATACCATGGCCCAATCTAATGTCACATCTAGTCATATATTAGAAGGCTTGACAAAAGCAAACCCAACTCTTGAGTCTGGATGCAGGGCAATACTTTGGATTAAGTAAGCCTCTAATTCCTAAGCAATGTTGGAAAAGGGGTGAGTCACTTGTGACCTGTGATAATAACATTTCAGGTTGAGGTATAAAAATATTCAGGTAGTCTGAGACATCTGGATCCTTGTAACAAGGAAACTTTTATTGGTCAGAATGCGATAGAACTGCACTTAAGTTAGTATAGTCATGTCTTCTAAATCTCCTGGATCTCCAGTAAAAGGTCTAGCGAATAAAAAGTAAATGAGTGGACATTTAGATACATTACCATTTGAATAAATATTAATACTATAACAAATGCATATGCTATCATTGCAATTGGTTTTCTTAGAAAAAATAAATTAAAAAGAAAAAGAAAGAAAAACAAAAATTCAAGTGATCAAGGTTTTTAATTTATTTTTGAGTGAATTAGTAATTATCATTTGATTAATCTTTTCGTCAGGTTCAAGTTTTTCATTTTAAATAATTCTAATTAATCAATTAAGGCATTCGGACTGGGGGACTTGACAAACCATTCTCTTATTTGGATTTGGAAAGCCAACTTCCTGCAAAAGTAAACACAGCAAGAGGATGGCTGGAATCTTGACATACAGCCAAGTAATTGTCCTGCCATTGATGTGCTAGTGCACTCCAAATGTACAATAAGACGCTTCAATCTGAAGATTGATATTTGATACTTTCACCCTTTCGTGTTGCAAGTTGCAACTGGAGTCTTTGGTTCATATGCAACAAACTATATTTGTCCGATTAAATAACCGTTATGTTCTGGTGCATCCATTGATCATTGATTCAGCACCACCTTGGAGGATAGAACATGGACTTATTAGCCTTCCAGAAAAAACTTCTGTATCTTTTCAAACTAGCTTCTTGTTTCATAATAAACTCATCTGATTGAAGCATCCTTGCTTGTCTCCACGGAATTCAGACATATTTTTAGTTCATTGCTTGCTCTACAGCACACTAAACAGTTAATGACAGGCTAAACTTCTTGATTAAAAGGACTGGCTAAGAAGGTCCCAAGCATGGATTTCTATCTCAAATCAGAAACACAGTACATGTAAAGCATCCAAACTGAATGAGGTTGACATGATTCGTGCAGACATGATTGCAACCATTGGTGCCACCAATGATTGCAGTGAACAAATGAGGCGACCGTGGGTTGTTTTCATACCCAAAAAAGTTGGTACGCTGCTCAGATTTCCTGCCAAAGCTACTCTCTAATTCAGTATCCATCATAATAGTGATTCCTAGTTCTCCCACGTTCCCTTTCTACAGTAACCTATTGCAGTTATAGTGCTCCTGGGTTCTCTCTTGATTTTCAGTTTGATACTTCCATCAGTCTGTTACCAGTCGAACAAGCTGGCAGATAAACCAAACTTCTTAAATGCAAGTGAATTAGCAAACTTGTATTTCACATGAAGTATGGGATTCTACACAACTGATTTAACAACCTAAAGGCGCGATTCAAGCTAAAGTAAATAACAGATCTTGCACTAATTGTGAAATAAACCATAAATATGACAAAATCATCAATTTTATAGAGAACATATAACAAAATTATGAAAAGAATAGCATGATACAAGTAAGCACTATTGAATTAACTCATACCCAAGGGTTCAACATTTTGATCATGTCCCTGCAAAAAATAAAACCACAGATTTCTTAAAAGGCATTAATAGTCAGCTCAACATAACAGCAAATAAAAATAAGACTGTGTTATGTTGAGTTCACCAATGATCAGTGTTCTTCTAGTCTTCCTTTGGCCTTCTCTAGCACAATTGTATCTACTAGCTCCCAAACACGTTCCACAGCTCCATTTGAGACAATTGAAAATGCATGTTTTGAAGCCATGCAGCATGCATCCAAGAAATTGGCATCACTAAGCAGCTTTTTCAGTGCTTCTAGTAGTTCAAATTTATTTGCAACCTGGAAAAAATATGAAGCTGAATTGCATGATGGATAATATCATGATGACAACAATTATCCACATCATAACCTAACAAGGACAAAATTAAAAAAAAAAAAACTAGGAATTGCACCAAGGTCAATACTGTCAGAGATGCTAGGCATAACAGTTGGGTTGACTTGTACCTTATGCTTTATCTCTTATGTTTACAAAATTCACAGTATCTATGTTGTCAATTATAGGTAACAAATAGCTAAAATATTTACAAAACTATATATGCTTACCATCACTTTAACAAACAAGAATGACGTGTCAGTATACAATATTATTTGTTATATCTAATTTGCAATCTACAATAGAAATGATTATATAACTAATATTAATTACAAGTAATTAGTTGGAGCAAACAAGACTTGATGATGATGATGATAATATTAATTTGCACAATACTTACCTATGTGCACAACTTACTCTTCCTGTATATTAATATAATATAAAACATTTAATCCAGTAAAGATGAAATAACATCTTACTAAATGAATAGTGCAAAGTAATAGCAATATCATCAGACATGAAGTGGACCAAACGGTCAGTTCATGAAAACTGGAAATCAGGATGCAAATGCATTCAAAAACTGTTTTGCATAAACCAATAGATGTCACATAACTAAGTGGTTTGATGTCTATTTCTTTACTCTATTAATTTAGTCATCTTGGTTTTCTAATAATGTCTACATTTTAGTGTAATAATCTTGAAGAGTATGGACATGCAACATTTTAGTATTTATTGGTACTATAATTAATCTTTTAAAAATAGTTTTATATTTATAGTAGTAGATGAAAATTAGAAGATTGAATCTAGGATTCAACTGAATAAAAATAAAATTAATATCTAAAATTTTACAATATTAAAAATACTCGTTTGTATATTTTCTGATGAATATTCAAATGTTGCAAGTTACTATAGATAATAGGAAACTATGAAGGTTATCAAAGTAAGAAAAAATATATATCAAATTATAGCAACATTTTACGTATTTCAGTTCTATATCAAACTAGATCTAAAACATTGATAGAATGAAAGAAGACAACAAATCCCATGAAAGTTTTGAAATATTATATCATTCACGTCATTTTATGACTATGAAAGTACAAGGAAAGAAGAAAGCATGTTAGGGCATCTCCAACGGCAGCTTTTTAGGAGCTTCTTATTTTCTCTCTGCTGATGTGGCAATGGAAAATTAGGAGCTGGGTTCAAAAAATCGAACCCAGCTTCTTAATCTCTTTCTTCCTTTTTTGGTGGGACCACAAAAGCCTCCTTTACTGTAAAACCGTTGGAGATGCCCTTGGTCCCCACAACTTGAAACCTACTAAATGGATGTTATCCCTCCATTAAAGTTTATCCAAGAGAAGAATGCTACTGACATACAGATCTCTCAAATATTTTTAATGTCTTGACTTAGAGTTCCCATTTTTTACTTTCTTTACCCCTTTCACCTTTGAGTCTACTCAATTCAACTAATCTAACCATAGAATTTATTATGTTGCCTATCTCAATTTTCAAACATATTGTAACACAAATTTGCAAGGGCACTGTCATATAAGCCTTCTGTAGTGTCTCCTCAAATAGATAATAGTGCACTGTAATATTATTCGGCAGGATTTTAACAAGAAGCAATTGGCAGGGATTGGGGATCTAGAATCCAATTGGATTGGCCATTCTTTTGCTCAAAGCCTTCCTATAAGTTAATTGTTGATTGCTTTCAGCTCATTTCTAACCACTTTGCATAGATTTCTCCTAGAATCATGGATCTATATGCCTTTCAGGCAAATCATAATTGGGTTCTCTATTGGGCAAATGACTTCTCACTTACTGCCTCAGTTGAAGCGAGTGCTTGAATTGTCCTAAAGCAGAATGCAAGTCCAAAGGAAATTGAGGCACACATGACTCCTCCCTGTTTTTGATGCAAAAGAGAGTACATGGGTGCCTCTTACTTAGGAGGAAAAGTCCAGCATTTCGTATTTGAATTGCAATAAAGAAAAACAATGTTCAAAGTGGGTAAACTAGATATGGAAGTTAGGAAAACTTAATGAGTAAATTAGAGCATGGTCAGGGTACAAGCAAAACCAGCAAGCCACTATGAAGTATGTTTTAGTCCAGCAATTTTTCTCTTTTAGTCAAATTCATATTAGAAGGCATATATTAGCTTTATATTCAAAACAAATATTACTCAATTAAATAGTCCAATATTTATTCTGATTGTGACTTAGCTAATATCCTATTTCACCATGTAACAGCATGATATAATTTAAGATTTATTATTATCGAATCAAATAAACAATGTTTAGAGATTAGCGTAATACAAGAGCAGAGAGATGAAGGAACAAGAAAACCTCAAACCTGCAGAACTGATGAACTAGCTGCTAGTGACATTTTAGCCAACATGTGGGAGAAATGTCCAACATGAGGACCTGTAAGTTGTCAAATATTAAGCTACCACCGCCTTTTTAGAACAGTTCTCTAATTAAAGTTCAGATAGAGGCAACAATTATTCAGTTCAAAGCAGAATACTGAATCAATTTAATCAGAAATTTTCAGTTCAATTCAGTTGAGTTTTCAAATTAAATTTCAATGTTTAAAATGGCTTGTATAAGCCGTACACAGATGACAACCAAACCAAAACAAAATTTTATTATCATTAAATTAATTCAACAGATAATATTAATTTTCATGTTTTATTTTCCATGATACAATAGATTTGATGATTAAAATTAGAGACTGTTATTTTCATTCAAATCAAACCAAACTGAGATACTTCAACTTGTTTTGATTCCACTTTGGCAAAACTTTGATTTGGTTCCCAGAAGATCTAGTAAAAGAATTTCAGCTAATTTGTCTGGACTCAATTTCAATGGATAAGTTACCCCTGTAGTGCATCTAAAAAATAGCATATCTTTACCTGTTAAAACTGCACAACCAGCTGCAGCAGCCTCAGACACATTGTGACCAGCTAAGCCAGGCAAAAAGGAACCTCCAATCACAGCAATCTTATTAAATCTATATAGTGTTCTGAGTTCACCTGTATAATTAAAGATCAACATCCTCTTTCGCTAAAACAACAACAAAGGAGAACAAGCCGCAGACATAAAAAAAGAACCAGTGATGAAGCAAACTGTTGGGCTCAAACATAAACAAAATAATTTTTATCTAAACTAAAGGGGAGCCTTAGCACAACGGTAAAGTTACTACTATATGACCTTATGGTCAGTTCGAGTCACGGAACAGCCTATATAGCATAAGACTGCGTACAACAGAGTCGATGTGGTCCGACCCTACTCCGGGAGCCGCATTGATGGGAGCTTCATGCATCGAGCTACTCTTTTAGATGTAGATACCAAATTCAAGTTATACAATCAGTTCTCTGTGAGGGTACGTCTTTTGACTCAATTTTCTGATATCTAAAACACAACACTTGCCCCTTGGCCATATATGTCCTGTTGCTTGTCATCTGTCTATTCAAAATTGTACTAGAATACTCAACCTTAATTGGATTTATGTACATAACCAATATGAAAACAGTAATTACTAGTTCAGAAACAAGAGCATTGTACTCTTCAAAACTCCTCAATCCAAGACACTGAAGATGCCTGTAGAAAACCCTGAACGCCACATAGTAGTTAATGCAAAAACATTCCTATTTTGATACTAAATAGTGCAGACTGCCTAGAATTATAGGCGCCACAAGAAAATTAACCCCAGGATTAAGCCAAATAAATATAGAATGATACAAGATACTAACCCAAAGTGTCAACCACATATACACTAGTGCTAGAAGAAATTTTATCTCTTCTAGACCTCAACGAAACATTCAGTCCCTGTTTATTCCATGCCTGGAAAAACAATGAAAATAAGTAAATATACTGCCTAAACCTTGAAAGTGTTTGAACGCATGGTAGTAATACAAGTTACGAAGCAAAACAAAACAATATATGTTAAGAAGAAAAAAAATCTGTAAGTAACATATAAAAAAGAATAAAGTTGCAATTTGTAAAAATGTAAATCATCTTCAATCGTACATGAAGCAAGCTTAGGATGAGGGGTTTATCAATGAGATTTTCTCAACCAATTATATTTTTTTATCTTCGTAATATTATAAAACAATATTAGATGTAATGAGACAGAATGTATGGAATTTAAGTTTAGCACTATTAGACGTAATGAGACAATTGTTAAGATAGGAGATGACGAGTTGTCCGGATATTTTGGATCATGTTTGCAAAACAATGAAGAGAATAAGAGAGATGTCTTGCATAGAATACAAACAGGATGGTTGAAATGGAGGAGAGTGTCAGGTGTTTTAAGTGATCGTAAAGTACATTTAAAACATAAAGAAAAATTCTATAAAACCACAATTAGACCTGCTATATCATATGGAGCTGAATGTTGGGCTATGACTCGAGCACGAGCAGAGGATGAGAGTTGCAGAGATGAGGATGTTAAGGTAGATGTGTGGACATACGAGGATGGACAAA
>JBBPFP010000126.1:3217527-3228363 GCA_037974795.1 Kaempferia galanga | reverse complement strand
CATAAAGCACATATTGGTAGCTAAAGTTTACGTGATAAGATAAAACAATCTCAACTGAACTCAAAAGAAAACAAGAATTACTTAAAAGACAACATCCATTATGAGATAATTCAGACCTAATGTGGATTTGATATGGAACTATATCAGACTCAACGTGGGCCTGATATGAACCATATTAGGCCCAATGTGGGATGATTTCTTTGATAATATTTTAACACTCTTGAAAAAGCCTAGCTAAGCAATGGTGGGCACCGTTGGACTCCTTACGACCTCAAAAATCCACAAGATCTAAAATGAGTCTAATTGAACATATCTAGATCCATTAGTGGGTTTTAGTCTTCGGCTTCTCCAGAGGTGTTAAGATATTATCAAAAGAATCACCCACACACATTAGCCTAATATGAACTGTGGGTTTGATATGGTTCCATATCAAGGCTTAGTCTTCTAACAATATTTTATTACCTCTAAAGAAGTCAAAATAATCAATGGAGCGTATTGTTGAGCTCCTTACAACCTTATAAATCCACAAGGTCTGAAATGAGTCCAATGAGATCTGTTTATGTTCATAAGTGAGTTTCGATCAAAATCTACTTATCGACCTAGAGATCTCATATTGCAATCATTTCATATCCTGTAGGTTTCTGAGACTGCAAGGAGTCTAACAATGCCCTCCATTGCTTATTTTGGCTTTTCTGAAGGTGTTAAAATATTATCAAAAAAGTCAACTAAAGCTTAAAAGTTGTGAGCTTGATATGATTTACATATTAGAGTCACATTATAAATTGCATGCATAGGAGAGAGAGAAAAAAAAAGAAAGAAAAAACAAAGAAAAGAGAAAGAAAAAAAGTTAGAATTGTAAAGAGGGGTAGAACCGGAAGAACACATAATTGAGTGTGTATCCTTTGGTAAATATTAAAGTAGTTTGTGTCTCTTGGTCAATTCAAAAACCTGTATATACCCTTCGGGATCGCTTAATCTTTGAATGACACACTTTTTTTAGTAAACCATATAACCCTAACTACTTTGTGGATTTGACCTTTCATCCTTCAGCATCATAAGAACACTCCCCCAAAAAATGTTTTTTATCTTCATTATTACAAAATAATAAGAAAATATTTTGAAATTTTATTATTTATTACCATCCTAGGTGAAAAAATATTAAATTTTTAGTATACCGCTGTTGAAGTATATTGAATTAAACCGATATATTAAAAATTTTAATATGGTATAAAATTTAATATTTTGATATAGTATATCGATATTGAAATTTTATTATAAACGATATAAAATTTATTCCAATCAAAAATATTAATATATTATTTTTAATATATTAAAATTTTGATATTAATTTTTTTATATCAAAATTTTCAATTACAATATTGGTACCATAGTTGTCACAAGCATAAAACGCAAAAAAACACTCAAGGGACTTGTGGCTTAAGGCGCAAACGCACACTTTATGGAAAAAACCTAATAAACATAAGGACTAATAATCTATTAAAAGTCTTTTAAAATATTTTTAGAATCCAAATGCCTATAAATAAAATATTCTTTGATAAGTGGTAGATTATTCAAAAAATTAAAAATAAATCAAAAGTTTTTGAAAATGTGATAGATGAAATAACAAATATTCAAATATCAAAACGATCATCTTCTTCATCTTTATTGTCCAAATCTACGTCATTAGCTTCATCGCTTGATTTGTATCTTCTTCTTCAATTTTATCATTCTCTTCTTCATTTACAAGCTAATTTGATCAGTTTGCTTTCTTGTTGCTGATCAAGATGATGATGCCCCTTTTGAAGAAGACACATTTCGAGAACGAAAGCTATATGCACTTTCACCAACCCCAGATGCTTGTGCTACATCACTCCAATGTAAATCTTCACCTTCGTAGACAAAATCATTATCAATGTCTTTATCATTGTCGTTCAATTTTCCCAACAACCATTCATTATTATCATCTATGTTTGACAAAGTAATAGGATTAATCTTTTCTCGCATGTCATATCTTCTTCTCAAAGCTTTACTGTACTTGATATATACCAAATCATTCAACTGTTGTTGAGACAACTTATGTTTTTTCTTAGAATGTATCTACAAAAAAATGAAAAAGTAAAAAAGTTAGTCCATAATATAATTTTAATATATATTTAAAAAAAATCTAACTTATATGTTCAAAAACACTCCAGTTACGTTCACAGCCTGAAGAAGAGCATGTGAGATTCAAAATCTTCATTACAAATGTTTTTAATTTAGGTGTTGATGCACCATAAGAAGACCACAAATCAGCTTGAAACATAAAAACATATAAGATTAATTTTATTACTGGAATATTGAAAATACATAATATATTATTTATGAATTTACCTAGTGATTTTGAAGTTCTTTGTCTTATACCCATTGCAAACCAAAAAGTCCTGCTTTCTTATATTTTTCCAATTGATTTATAATCTTATCCTGTAAATCCTCACCTCTCACCAATCTAGATATGCACTTGTACAAACCTTCCATCACTTATATGTCATTTTCTATGTCAAGGTTTGAGTGAAAACACTCTGGATACAAGAAATATCCGACTACATGCAAAGGTCAATGGAGTTGAACATTCCATCTTTTGTCAATGAATTAAAAAATGGTACGATATATTTCTTCATTATTGTTAAATGACACAATGATAGTTTCTTTGGCTCTGTCCATTGACTCATAAATATAACCCATAGGAGACTTTTTTTCATCGTCTACCAGCCGCAATACTTTCACCAATGGACCACCAACTTTTATGTAAAAACCATATTTTTCCAAGAAGAAGGCATCAATATCACTTCTGCTACATGCTTTCATGCAGCCTCTTTAGAAAATTGACTATTTTTCCACTTTTCAGATGTAAATATCTTTCTCAGATTTGTTTGTTGTACGTAAAACTACTTCAAAGTAAAAAAAATGGTTGCGAAACATGTCTTTGTGGTTCTTATCATGTCCAGTGAACTCTTTCATCATGCTCAATACTTATGGTTTATTGTAAATATAACCATTCACCATCAATGCTCGTTCATGTAATTTTCTGAGATGAAGAATTTTGAATATATCTTCAAGCAACAAATCTAAACAATGAGCTGCACAGGGAGTCTAGTACAAGTGTGGAAATCGGTTTTCCAAAAGATGACCTAAAAAACAACATAAATTTAATAAAAAAATTAAAAATATGATCCAATTCTTAATTGAACGTAACATAAATTTAAAATATTTTCCGCATTGACATTACAACTTGCATTATCTGTAACAATTTGAACCACATTTTTTTCTCCAATGCGATACACTAATTTTGAAAGTAACTCAAACATCTTGTCAGCTATGTGAAAATAACCTAAAGTATCAACTGATTCAACAAATATGCTTCCTTTAGGATCATTTATCAACAAATTTATAAGAGTCGTACCTTTTTTATACGTCCATCCATCTGCCATGATTATGCACCCAAACTTAACATGATCTTCTTCGTGGGATTTGAGAAGCGAGTTCGTATTTGCTAACTCCTTCAAGTACTTAACCCTGACTTTATGATATGATGGAGGCTTCATCCCCGATCCAAATTGTCCAATAGCTTCAATACAAGACTCAAAGAATTATATTTAATGGCGTTGAAAGGAATTCAAACATCGTACATCCATTTAGTAAATTTCTAAACTGCAATATCTCTTAACTTCTTTTTATTTTCATCAAATTGTACTTTATTTTTTTGCACACCGTTATTTGACAATTCATTGACATCTTTCATAAAATAATGATTAATTTGTCCAGTTTGTTTGTACTTTTTGCCTTGGACCGTAGGATGGATGCTTGGATTGGAGATAGGTCATTTTCCTTTCACTTTAGTTTGAAGATCATCTTCATGTTCTTCCAAATCTTCCAAATCATCAATATCCTCATAATGAGGAATATCATCCATTTGATTCTTCAAATTACTCTTTTTTTTTTTTTTTTGGCATAAACTCTTTAATTTCTTCTTTAGCATGAATGGGACATTTTGGATAAGCTTTTGCATTTCGATTGCCCCCATCTAAATGTAGCTTGTGTCGATAAATTCATCCATTTGTTGCTTTACCATAAAAAATACAACTGAATATACTTGGATTTTCAGGATCTGAACATGTTGCATAACTCCAAGTAATATCCTTTTGAGTTGATGGAATTGTTGTATTTGACATGATCAAGATTTAAGATCACCAAAATCAATAAATAAAAATATATAAACAGTAATTCAGAATTATCAGAATATAAATTTAATTTATATGAATTAATAAAATTTATTAAAAAATTTTAATGTTAAATATAAATTATGAATATAAATATATATTAATAAAAATTATTAGAATTTTTTTAATTTATATTTAAAAGATTTTCTTAATATAAATCTGATTTCAGATTATTTTATTAATCTGAAATTAATCTAATAATTTTTTTTGAAATTTAATAGATTTTTTAAAATTTTACATTTAAAAATTAAAATTATGAGTATAAATCTAATTTATATGAATTAATAAAATTTATTATATTTTTTTAAATAAAATTTATCGACACAAGCTACATTTATTTTAATTTATTAAATTTTATTCTAATAAAATTTATTATATTTTTTTAGCAAGTGCTTCGTGCGCTTTTGACAACACCGCATGGGCGTGACAGACATGGTGGGCACAATAGGCACGACAAATGCGGGGAGATGACATAGACGAGAGGAGAGAGAATGGAGATGGCAAGAGGGAGGATATGAATGTAGAGAGAGCGAGAGAGAGAACAAAGGGGAGATATAATTTTTAAATTTTCAAGATACTAAAATTGAAGTGGACAGTCCTATATATATATATATATATATACACACTTAGTTCAATTTAAAATTGATCAAAATAAATCGGCTATCTTAATCTCCATAACTATTTGATGAACTCCACCTAATCCTAAATAGACTTCCATTTGACCTGATAAGTTAAAATATCTGTTTAATTTACTTTAATTAGTTAAATAGAAAAAATTTTGAAAATAAATTGAAATGTCAAAAATTTAAATAGGATAAAATTTGGTATAAGCTATCGATGAAGATTTTTTTTTTCGTGTTCTAGCTTGTGTGACATTAGGATGAACCGAACTAGATTGTCTGAGCATGCAACAAGAAAACTAAGATTCGTTTAGCTCATGTCTAGCTCCACCTATTCTTTTATGCCTTCTCTCAAATTTGGCGTCGACGTCAAGGAACAACTAAGGTTCAACACATCGCTTTGATTAAACGGAATTTTTTTTAATCAAGTTAAGAAAAGAATTATTTATTTTCACTATTTTAATTCATTTTATTGGAATAGATGTGCATTGGTCATCAAATTATTATTTTTTAAAAAGTCTATCTAGATTAATTTGGAAGTATAAAAAAATTCAAATTTGAATTTGATTTATTGAAAAATTCTTGAATCAAAATTTTAAATTTGATTGACTTGAGTCCGAGTTGTATTATATTTTTTTTTAGAAATTTCTACTGATAAATTAAATAGATTTGTATTCAAAATTTAAAGTCTAATTTAAACCTAAAATATAACATTTTACATTCTAAAATTTGAAAAAAAAAACTAATTTTTATACACTTAAATAATTGAAATTATGTGGAAGCAATAAAACTAAATTAAAGACAAGCATTAATTTTTTTTTAAATCATTTCACTTCATCTAATACTTTATGTAGATTCTGTTAAACAAAGTGATATTTAGTGCTCATGTTTTTGTCAAATGCACATCCTCAACAATTAGAGTCTTTTGGTTCTCAAATTTAAAATGCTCACATGTTACAAAATTCGAAAGCAAAGTGTACACCTAGTCTATAGAAGACTAGGGAAAGTTGGATTTTCTTGTTAGTGTTATATCTACAAAAGTTAAATAAATTATAAGTGTAAATCATTATCAAATGAAAGAAGTGACTAAACTTAGAAATTAAAACTTAATTGGTTGCAAACACTTTTAACTTTAAGGACCCAGGTTACCAAATTAAGCAACAAATATAAAATAAACATCTATTATGTATTAGCAATCTAATTAATTATTAAGTAAACAATTCATTAGAATAAAAAGTTGATTAAAATTTACAATTTATATTAAGTAACTTAATTAAATTAGTATTGAAATTGTACTGACATACCATAATATGGTACACAAATTGTATTGTTTCGATCAAAGATCAAAACTTTGGCATTACTCAAGACTTTAAACAACATCAACTAACTTTATTTATACTATTATGATAATGAATACAATATTATATTTTTAAAATTTTTATGGTTATCAAATTTTTTTGGGTAAAGTAGAATTCTTTTTTAACAAATTTTTATTTTTTATTTATTTAAACCTAACTGATTCAAAATTTACCAAAATGACTTATGGCACAAATCTCCATTTAATAACTCTTGGGTACAAATGCAAGCTTAGGAACAGCAAGTTTGGTAATTTTAAGTAGTGCTTCTGTTTGAGACCTTAAAAAATATCTTATAAATTAAATGCGATAATTCTTAGTTTTGGTAATAAAAATTCATAAAATGATCCTTATAGAAGGATAGTTACAACTAGAGAGGAAATAAGAAATTCAATCTCACTTAAAACTTTTATAGTGACTAAGTTCAAGAACAAAATCAACAAAAAAAAGTGCAAGTAACTACAATCATTTTCTTGGCTTGTCATTGGATCATCATCATTAGGTCAGCAAATTCAGGCTGTGGATAAACCTTCAATTGTTTTCTTTCATTGCAAAGCCATTAAGCTGTCTCATCATCTCATGACAGTATGCTGTCATCATGTTCTTGCATCATCGAGTAAACACTAGAGACATGCTACTCTCTTTGTGTGTTGTTGAGCAGACATACCCTACTCATCTAGGGTCTCGCTCTGCCCCCTTCATAATGGATTCCTAATACTACTTCAAAAATCTAAGATTCTTGTCAACTTAGCCACTTAAAGATGTTAGGTATCTCTCATATTGCTGCTGGAATACTTTTTAACTTTCTTTTGAAAAAGGTTGAAAGTCCTTTAATGGCTATTATTTTTTACCTCTTGGCATGCGTTTTCATTCTTGTAATTAATACTGTTCTCTTTGCTTAGTGCATCATTTATTTGCTAAAATTATTAGTTCATGCACATCTTATCTCATAGTTACAATTCTCAGTTACAACTACATACGCTTGTCATATTATTAGTTACTCTTTGGATGATAGGTTGGACTGGGTTGTTCTGTCCTTGTGTGTTGTTTGGTCGCAATGTGGAAAGGCTTAGAGAAGATACACCATGGACAAGTCCTTGTATTTGCCATGCTATCTGTGTTGAAGGTGGTATTGCACTTGCAGTTGCTACAGCATTTTTCCATGGAATTGACCCAAGGACATCATTTTTTATTGGAGAGGGATTAGTCTTTGCATGGTGGGTGTGCAGCATCTACTCTGGTATATTTAGGCAATCTTTGCAGAAGAAATATCATCTAAAGGTGCTCTCTATCCCGCTCTCACACACACTGGAGTACATTAGCTCAGTTCTGATTGTCTTAATTTTTATGCATTATTACATTTGTATTTGTTAAATCATTCAACCTTTTTTTCTTGTGTGTTTGTTAATTCTTGGGGTTTGTTTTCTTTGGACAGTGTTCATATATTTTTTTTGCTGATTGTAATTTGGTTTTCTTTGTTAATGAGGTAGTATATTAGTATTTGTATGGCGTGTGGACTATGGCCACCTGAAAGAGGAATCTGTTAGTCATTTTATGTCTTTTGTTATTTCATAAACATAATAAAATTTAGTTTTCCTCTGCAAGGTTTTAAAAAGATGCACTGCACACTGATTCTTTGTTTAAATTAGTCTTTTATGATCAGTACATTCTTAAATTCAGACAATTTCATGCGAGGCCATAAATGAGCCTATTCATAATCTTTGATGTAATTTCTTGGACTTGAATTTAAAGATCAATCTGTTAGTAAGATGAATATTAGTATAGGAAAGGATGCAAACAGTCAAAATATCATGAGAAACATGTGTTGGTTATGTTGAAATGGAATTATGGAGTACTTCATGTTTATGCCTAAGATACCACAAATTGAAACAGATAAATGATGTTCTTAAGCATGCTTTAGTTACTGGAAATTAGTCGATCTAAACTAGATATCTCAAAAGTTTTGAGTAACATCTACATGATAAAGAAACTAATTCTTACATTGCCCTATAGGTTTTTATATTTCAAGTTGAATTGTCTATGGTCAAAAGGGTTGCCACTGAGATGTTTAGTTCCAGATATACACGTTTGTTAAACTCATGGAAATAGGACCTATGCATTTGTTTTCCTTGTATAATTTGTGTGCTGATATAGCTCTCCATGAGATATTAGTATATCCCACTAACTGTGGCCATTTCTTTGACTTCATATCTTAATTAATTTGACATTTATGATCTGAACCCAAATAAAGGTTCAGATGCTTGTGCATGTTTTTTTTTTTTTCCAATAGTATTGTGTGAGAGAACTACATATGGTTGTTTTTCTAATGAAGTATCAAAAGAACAGTCATAAATGATTATACATTCTATTGTTAGGATTCTATTGTTCATAGAGAACATGAACATTTGGTGCACTAGATACGCTACTTTATCCATCTCTAAACCTATTTTGGTTGCAGAACTCTCCTTGCGACCCTTGCATGGTTCATTGCTGCATGCATTGGTGTGCCATCTGTCAGGAGCATCGGGAAATGAAAGGTCGGCTATCTGACAATCTTGTTATGCCAATGACGGTTATCAACCCACCACCCGTGCAGGAGATGAGTGATCGAAACAGTTCAGCAGTCTCTGGACCTGGTACCCAACAGGACAACCATGCTGAAGTGGAGACACAAGTTTTATAGTTTGGATTCTCATGTACTTCTTGAGAACATCGGGCAGAGTATAAGGTGACAGAGCATTCATTAAGGTTTCTTTTATTGTGGAACCTGTTGGCATCGATATGAATGAACATCATGATATCTTCAAGAAGTTATCGTTTGTTATCATTTTGATGCATCTTGTGGTTTAAAGGGGTAGTATATGGCCATTTGCTTTTCAATCATTCTGGTTTGTAAAACTTCTTGGCCAGGTCGATTGACATTGCTTTAGAAATTTCATATTCTGAGATTATTTTATTTTGTTCATTATATATATTTTTAAGAAATAGATTTGTGTCTTTAACTTATTGACAAAATTAAACAGGATTTTCTCTTATTTATATTTTTGTTGTTTGTTTTCTTCAAATTTTCATGCACTTCATACTGACGTGATCCCGTTTGAAAGGCAGGTAGGTGACACAAGGATGACGAGAGCCCTTTCAAACAAATTTCAGTGAGGGTGGGAATCTGGGTAGGAAAGGAGAGGTGTCGATAGTAGCAGGAACTTACAACTTTCATAGAGCGCCTCCTGCAGAGAGATGCTTTCGACTGTCGGGAAGATCTCCAGCTCCTCGTAGCACCTTCGGGATCAAAAAGTCTTCTGCTGCTTGTACACACTTCTAACGACGATAACGTTAGCATTAGAAACCAGGGAACATCTTCCCGGTTCAGGTACTCCGACACTCAAGTCAGAAACCGTCCTCGATGTAGAAACCGTACGCAAGATGCAGAATGTAGTGTCCCCTCCTCCCCTCTAGAAGAAGTAAAAGTAGAAAAAACTCCTCCCGCTGCTTTCTCCCTTTTTGGCTCATAAAGGCCCCGTGTGTGTGCACACTTTGTTCTTTATGTTAGTTGTTAGGTCTCGGTTGTATCGAGTAGACAAGGAATATTCCTGTCAGAAAGTATCGGGTTTTAAGGAGACCAGAAAGTTTGATTCGCGTAAAGCGAAGCTTCTGTGTGTTGCGGTGACGGAATATTCCCTGACAAACGGTTGTAGTATCAGGTCATCTTTCCCTCCGTGGGGTATCCTGTTGGCAGGTATCCGGGCGGGCGTGATGTCGTCCGAACCCTAGATAGGCTCTGAGAGTGTTGGTAAGGATACTGTTTGGGCGAATATTTAATTAGAGATAGGGTGATCGTGGAATACTTCGGCTCAAATGATTGTGCGATCAGTCAGTCCTCACAAGGTTATTGACCCATTTAATGAGACCTTTCTTAAAAACCCTGCGGCTGTGGAGTTTCAGGTGCAGTCCGAGTGGACCTAAGACACGGAAGCCTCTGGGCGGATCTCGCCCCACCTCTATTGAACCGTCCATCGACTGACCGGCCATAGGCTAGCCAAGCACTTTCTGAAGCCCTGCCAGAGGGCCTTGAACTCCCAGGCTTCATTTCTTATGAGGTCATACAAAAAAAGGCCTCTCATTCCTCCAAGAGGGGGTTAAATAAATCCACCCGGCCAAGGGCTCGATCCTGCTGGCAGATCAGATCCTATTTTGGTCAACCCACTTCTATCGCTCGCTGGGCCTATGACAACTACGTCTTCTTGACTTCCGATATTATGCACCTTTATGGTGCTTACCTCTAAACAGCCAGATCATAGGCCTCCCCTCTAAGTCTAGTCGAAGGAGGCTTGAATCCAATTGGCTAGACTCCAGTCTGATAGCAACTTTTCCATGCGGCTTAACGGGTTTGGGAGGGTCGATTAGGCTACTCCCTATACTATCGGGAAGTGCTTTCCTTGGTGCCTCGGGATGAAGGAAAAAGGGTATCGTTATTCTTAAAGGCAATTCATGGCTTCCACAGAGTACCGCTTGCGAATGATGGCGGTGATACTGTTGGTCTCCGAGTGAGTTTTGATGTGATCAACCGAGTCGGGTTAGGACATACGTTGTTATCTAACATTGTGA